>OY730196.1:62361284-62590005 GCA_963422505.1 Pseudognaphalium luteoalbum | reverse complement strand
GCCAGGGTTCCTCGGTACAAGAACACTCCCCGCAGAAATCCATCGTAAGATACGCTTAAAGCGTCTGGGATCTGCAATCTGTATACCATCTAAAGCAGTTGGTGGGGGCACATCACCCTCATAATCGGGTGATGTAGGCCCACCATCATCATCATCATCAGCTGCATCGACCTTCTCAACCCGATCGATGTCGTCCAAATCCTGAGCGACCTCCATATCGACCAGGTCATCCTCATTCATCGGAGGTATCACAACGTCCTCAAAACCGTCATTCGGTGGCTCAACATAGTTTTCATTCACTATGTGCCCAAAAATTTCACGATCAACCAAAATCTATTCACCCTTTGGCGCTAAGTTGCAGTCGTTGAAGACGCGTAGAAGCATGGGTGTCGGAACTAAAAGTGATCGCTGATCAGGAGCGATATCCAGATTCAAATTGTTCAATAGCAGCTGCACAAACCGTGGATATTGCAGCCACTTATCCTTCCCAGCTCGAATGTTTTCAACAATATTGCCAAAGATGTATCCGCTAAAGTTGTACGGTTTGTTGTATACCAGAGCCAACATCAAAGATAGAGTCAAATGACTCGCAGCATCATATCCTCCTTTCCTCGGAGATAGGCAGACAATCACGATGTGACATAAGTATCTCCAAACCCGGCATAGATATTGTTTCCTGAAATCTGAAAGCTGATTTGCCGGATAACCCATTAGCTGCAGACCACCGTCGATAAAGGTTGTCTCAAACATAGTCGTCATTGTATGATTATCGTTGAATTGGAGAACCCAACGAATAGAATTCTCGGTGATCTCAATCTCCTCACCAAACATCTTAGAAACAATTCTCGGGATGTCACCCTGAGTTCGAATAAAAGCATGATCATAGAACTCTTCGATCTGATTCATGTAGACCGGAGTAGATGCAGTGATAGCATAATGAATCCTCGAACGTCTTAAGAACTCAATCATCGATCTGAACGGAGCCGAGTTCGCATGCGTGGACTCCAAGAAAGATGTAATATTGTAACGGGTGTTGGTGCGGTGATAGTAGTTTTGTAACGCAGCCATCTGTAAACTAAAATACGAAACAAAGATAACCAGAAACGTTGTTATAGAATTAGCACAAACACGCATAACCTAATAAACAAAATTTTGTTTTAGGCGTAACTTAGGAAGTGATGCATAAACACTACCGACACTTAGGAAGTGTCGCAGAAAACAGTGTACTAAATCAGAAATCAAGTATAGCGTCACTTAGGGTAAGTGACGCTACCAGGCGTCACTGGTGTAAGTGACGTTTCCAAATCATGCATCATCAGATACGACACTTAAGAAGTGTCGGGTCAAAATTATGCGTCATTTAGCATAGTGCGGTAACCTAGTGAGTCACTTAGGAAGTGACGGTATAAGTGTCGGTATAGACAAGGGCATCACTAAGTGAGTCACTGAAGGGAGTGACGCATAAATGGGCGTCACTCGGATGAGTGACGGGCTAACAATTAATACTTGCAAATGCGTCACTAAGAGAGTCACTTAAGAAGTGATGCAGTAATAGGCGTCACTGAAGAAGTGATGGTATGGGCTCTAAATTACCAAGTAGCATCACTTGCTGTAAGTGAAGCATGAAGTGACACAACGATGAAGATCATCGTGTCACTGTTCATACCCAGAAATCACAATAAACCAAATTTGGGGTTTTTGAAAACCGTAGTTACCACAATGTGCGCATGATAGAAACGAGTAAAATGCACTAGTTATTAACAGAAAACATTAACAAATTAATCCCCAAATCGTGTGATTTCTATGAAACCTAAAACCCGTAACCCTAAATTACGATTAAAACATGAATACGTAAAGATAAGGGTTAAAAGTAGTACCAATAGAGTCGTATGAATGAGGGGAACAAGAATAGCACGGGCTAATGCACAACCAAAGCGTGGAAAGTCACGAACAGATCGAAATACACGAACAGAAGAAGTGACGCAAAGACACATGAAGTGACGGTATGTCAGACGGACTGACGCTAATTGAATGTGAAAAATGGTGGGGTTGAGTGTCATTTGAAAGGGTATTTATACGAAAACCCTAATATGCGTCACTCAACCCGGCACTTGTAGCGTAGCTTTACCCCAACACTTACAGCGTCACTAATGAAAGTGACGCAGTATCGTGTGCGTCACTAGTAGCGTCACTCATGAAGTGACGCATCAGGTCACTTTTAGTGAAAAGTTTGCGATTTTATCGATCTTTGTGTTGTGATTTCGGTACTCAAATTTTAAAAGGTAACTGTAACTTGGTTAAAATCAAAAATTAAAACTAACTTAGATAAAATATAGTAACACAAAAAAGAATGCAAATTTACAAATACAAAAATAACACACTCTTTTTGGTGACGGAGTTGATATAATCTGGTTAGGGATCATATCGGAATAACATGCATTTATTAGGAACAGTAAGTGTTATTTCGATCATCAGTATATTTGTCCACTTTAAATTTACTTGGCATGCTAAAAACACTTTTTATATAATTATTTCAAAACGATTATCATTATATTTGTCCACTTTAAACATGTTACACTCACATCTAGGAGCTAATTTTATTATTATTCGTATTTACATTTCGTTATGGTCCCCACCATAGATATACATCCTAACTTAAGACATATATCAGGCTTCCATTTACAGAAAGAATATTAGAAAATCAATTTTAAAAATCAAGTCAGCGGTGACAGATATGTACTTACGTACAACAGAGCGACATAGCTTGATTCAGGTTTAAGCAAAACCAGACTTGGTCAAACCATTTTGGCGACCTTGTAAGTTATCTTAATTTTAAAGACTTTGCAAGTACTTTGACTTGTGTTTGCTTAATTTGTAAGTATATATTAACAGAGACCAGGTCTATACTAACGTATATCAGAGGAAACTGTCAATATATACCCCCAAATGATATCAAATAAACTTCTTTCACGAAAACATGTCTAGCATAAGTAAGAAATTAAGACTTTTGCCATACATCTAATGACGTTATACCACTTGAAATAAACACTGATTTATTAGGCTTCTTAAGATATCTCAAAGAGTTTTGCATAATATGCCTACTAATATATCGTATGATGAAGACAGTGTTTATAAAAACTGTTTTCAACATGTCAGATAAATCTACTTTTCTTTAATACTAAAAAGCATAAAGAGTGGCTGTTGCATTTTTTTTTTTAACACACATAAAAAGAGGTAAAGTACTTTCCAAGTTACAAATTACTTTTTGGCTATAAAGAACCTTAAACCAATCATGTTGATTAGTTCATCAAATCGAGTACGCGAAAAAGCTTTTGTGAAAAGGTCGGCATTCTGCTTTAGGGTGTCTATGTGGACAAGGTCTATCAGGTGTTTTTCATAGCAATCCCGTATAAAGTGGAACCTAAGTTCAATGTGTTTAGTCTTAGAGTGCTGTACGGGATTGCGTGTGATAGATATAGCAGCAGTGTTATCTATGTGAATAGGAGTCGTAGAAAGAAGTAACCCGTAATCACGCAGTTGATGCTGAATCCATAAAACCTAAGAGCAGCAACTCGCAGCAGCAACATACTCAGCTTCTGCAGTTGAAAGAGAAACTGTAGTCTGTTTCTTGCACTGTCATGAGACCAAGCGAGATCCGAGGAATTGGCATCCACCAGTGGTAGATTTCTTGTCTATGCTACAGCCACCATGATCAGAATCCGAATAGGCAGAAAGAGCGAATGATTTCTCGTTTGAATACCATAGACCAAGATTGGGTCTATGTTTGAGATAACCAAAAATTCGCTTTACCGCCTTCATGTGAGACACCTTGGGTTTCGCTTGAAAGCGTGAGCAGACGGATACCGCGAACACAATATCCGGTCGAGAGGCAGTCAAATACATCAAAGAGCCTATCATTGAGCGATAGTCCTTTTCTTTGCAATCTTCCTCATCCTCGGCAAGTCTAAGGTTGTGATTAAGTTCGATAGGAGTCCCATAGGTTTTACAATTGAGCAGGTCATATCTAGACAACATGTCTTTGACATATTTTGACTGATGAATATAAATGCCTTTTGCAGACTGCTCAACTTGTACACCTAAAAAGAATTTAAGCTCCCCCATCGCACTCATCTCAAACTCAGACTTCATGATCTCCTCAAAATGCTTGCACATCACCTCATTTGTAGAGCCAAAGATAATATCATCCACATAAACCTGCACAAGTAACA
This sequence comes from Pseudognaphalium luteoalbum, assembly GCA_963422505.1. Classification (NCBI taxonomy): domain Eukaryota; kingdom Viridiplantae; phylum Streptophyta; class Magnoliopsida; order Asterales; family Asteraceae; genus Pseudognaphalium; species Pseudognaphalium luteoalbum. The sequence continues at coordinate 62,585,776 of OY730196.1, read as the reverse complement.
TATCTTCTCGATCCCCAGTCTGTTCTTTACGAATGAACAGAGTACTATCGATATTTCCTCGAACAACACCATGCTTGATTAGGTGGGTAGTGAGCCTCTCGTACCAAAGCCTCGGAGCTTGATGAAGACCATATAACACCTTCTTCAACTTGCAGACGTACTCTTTGAAAGGCGCTTTTAACATCCGTATCCACTTGTCCATATAGAAAGGCGCTTTTAACATCGAGTTGGTTAACACGAAACTCTTTGAAAGAAGCGAATGCAAGAAAGATACGAATAGACTCAAGTCTTGCCACAGGAGCAAAGACTTCATCATAATCCAAGCCCTCGATTTGACTAAAACCTTGAACAACCAATCGAGCTTTATTACAAATCACTATACCCCGATCGTCCATCTTATTTCGAAATACCCATCAAGTGCCGGTTAAGTGAGCACCTTTGGGTAACGGATATATATCCCAAATGTGCAGCTTGTTGAACTGCTGTAACTCTTCTTGCATGGCCTCGACCCAGGATGGATCTTTTAAGGCCTCATCAACCTTCTTGGGTTCAATTTGGGATAAATGACAAGAATTTATCCGAGCAACCAGATTCAACATTTCTTGATTTGGATTTTGTTTCACTTGTTTCCTTGTTTGAACCGAAGCCTTAGGATGACCAATAATATTATCGATGGGGTGATCCATGTGTACACGTGTCACTGGGATTACATCCGGTGCAAGTACTAACTCCAAATTATTCATATCCCCTTCAGTGGCGGGAACAGTGGTGGTCTCAGGAGCAGTAGAACTTTGTAGTTCCGCATCTTCTTGATCATAAACGTTAAGGTAGTGAAGACAGTTTCTTCTTCTTCGTCTTCCTCTAAATGAGGCATATTGGGATCATCAAGAAGTTCTTTTGCATTAATCGTTCCTGAAGTCGAAGGAGCATTCGAAGGTGGGATAGTAGGAGATGGTGTGGGTGTTGGAGGTGATGGTGTAGGTGTTGGAGGTGATGGTGTGGGTGTTGGAGGTGATGGTGTGGGTGTTGGAGTAGGTGTTGATGTAGGTTTTGAGGTAGATGTGTCTTGACACAGACTGATGCCATGAAGTAGGGTAACCAACTCTTCCTCTTCATCATCTTCTTCGGGTATATCGAAAGAGTTAAACACATCCTTATAATTAAACAACCATTCCGGACCCGTTCCTTGAGGAGGATCCGTGTAACGCAGGCATTTTACCTCAAAATGCTCTTCCACCTGGTGTGTTGATTTAATGTAGACTCTTTTGTTTGGAGAATTAACTGAATAACCAAGGAAAATCCCTTTAATAGCTTTAGCTCCAAACTTTGTGACTTTTTCTTTTGGGATCATAATCAGACACGGACACCCAAAGGGCTCTAGAAACTGCAGAGTAGGCGTACGGTTATTGAAAAGTTCATAACAGGTCTTGTTCTTTTTCTTAACCGTGAGCACGGGATTAAGAACGTAACAAGCGACTGCTTCTGCCCAAAATATGAGAGGTAGCTTAGAATCGGCCAGGATAGTCCGAGCTGTCTCGATAATAGTCCCATTCTTACGTTTTGCAACTCCATTCTGTTGAGGAGTTCTTGGAGCACAAAACTGATGATCAATGCCTTTCTTGGCACAATATAACTCAAGAGTTGAATTCTTGAATTCAGTTCCATTGTCACTTCGCAGTCTCTTCACCTTTAAGTTGGACAGATTTGCCAAATTATCCAACAGGTACACCAAAATATCTGGTGTTTCACTCTTCGCAGCAAGAAAGTATACCCACGAAAATCTGGAGTAGTCATCGGTGACTACTAAGCAGTAAGATCTACCACTAATGCTCTTAGTGGAAATAGGACCAAAAAGATCCATATGTAAGAGCTCCAATGGTGCAGCAATGGAATTCACTACCTTCGACTTACGGGACTTTTTGTGGAGTTTCCCTTTATGGCATGCAATACAGTCATCTTTTAGAGCAAAGGACTGTTTTGGAACTCCATTTACCAAATCATTATTTATGAGAAAATTCATTTTGTGAAAATGAATGTGTCTCATCCGTCTATGCCAAAGTAGAGATTCCTTTTCCGAAGCCTTTAACAGGAGACCAGTGTACTCATCTGTAGTCTCCACAGTTCACATGTTCATCACGTAGGTATCATTTCTCCGTGGCGCCCGCATAAGCATCCATTCTTCAGGGATAACGAAACCTGGCTTCAATATCACACATTATGTCTTTGTGAAAGCAGTGGTAAAATCCTTATCACAGACTTGTGAAACACTCAGCAAGTTGTGAGTGAGTTGAGCCACATAGTTCCCATTCTCAAAGCTAACTTTCCCATTAGTTAGCAAAAGTAACATGTCCTCCGGTGTGTGGTTTAACATCCGTCAAAAGAGACACATCGCCAGTCATGTGTCGCGAGCAGCCACTATCCATGAACCATTCACTATCTTTAACGTGTTCTGACTGCTACAACACATAAAAGTAAGGAGATTAGTGAGAAACGGTGACCCAAGCCTTTACAGACTTAGGTCTACCAAGGTCATCAACAATAATCACATCGGATAGAACTTTATTTTTTAACAAATCAGAATTTTCATCTAATGTGTTATTGTTGATGACGGAAGAGTCACTAACAGACTCCTTTCATTTCCAAACTTTAGATTGTTCGGAAATTGGTTTGGGAGCAATGTCAGGCTTTTATTTTGGCAAAGGTTTTTTCCCAACATTACTTGGCTTCTCAGCAGGCTTGGGAGAGATTGAATAATGCCTAGGTGGAGATTTTGAAAAGGAATTTCTATAAACTAATGTCCTAGGCATCTCTCTCCCATAGCGCTGATGAGAAAGTTTGGGACATTCACGAAGCGAGTGTCCTTGTCTCTTGCAGTAGAAACAAGAACGAGTCCCAACAAATGGTTGAGGATGAGGACTTACCACAGGAGGTGGGGAAACATTTCTAGAACATGAACATTGCGTGCACGTCTTAGAAAATGCTTGTTTTGGTTGAGAGGTTGAAGTGGAAGGTTTATCACAAAAATCTTTTTCACTTGTAACTTTATGTTGCAAAATCTTTACAGGCGAATGTAAAGTTTGTGGTTTTCCATTTAAAACCTTTTCTTTTCCTTTTTTAGTTTGAACCTTAATTGCAGGTTCAACCTTTAAAACCACTTTTTCAGGTTTAACTTCAACCTTCTTAAATTCAGGATACTCCTGATCAGTAATGTCCTCAATCTCAACAATCTCCTCAATACTAACTGGAGATTCACATTTAGACTTAACAAACTGGGGTGAAGGATACTCTGGCCGCTTGGTTTTCTCCTTTTCCTGTTTGTTTTGATTATTCACCTTTGACTTGACCCTATATAACAATGCATAGTCAACAGGAATCTTTTCAGTACCTTCCTTAACAGGCATAGGACAGTATTCAGTGGGAGGCGGGACTACAGAATAACCTAGTCCTGTCTTAGTTTTATTATATGTCCTCTGTTCATTAAGGATTTCATTGAAGGCAACCGTAGATGAAGAGGAACCTAGAATCTTATTTTTATAGTTGTCATACTCAACTTTTAAATCAGAGAGTTCCTTTCTTAAAAGTTCTATCTCAGCAAGATAGCTATTAATAGCATCCTGTTGACTAAAAACCTTGGATTTATACCTTTGAATGTCCTGTTTATAAGCCTCAATTTTCTTATCATACAGTTGTTCATTGGCCTTTAAGTACTTATTAGACTCATTAAGTTTTTCAACCTTTTTCCTTAAGTCTACGTTGTTTTCTTGATAGCACTTTAAAGATTCAGTTAACTAAATGCATGAAATACAGTTCAAAGGCTCTTCTGGTTCATTGCGTTCCTCATTAGTAATGTGAGCCATAAGACACTGTTGATACTTGTCAGCAAACATGCTCCATTCCATGTTTGTAAGCTCAAAGACAACTAGTGCATCAGCTGTCGCTTGCTTTACTTCTTCTTTCTTTGGAGCTTTAGGAGTATCAGGCTTCGTAAAACCCGATGGAGGAACTTTGGGTTTTTCACATTCTCTAGCAAAATGTCCCAAATTCTGACAATTATAACAGTGAACCTTGCTCTTGTCAAAACCAAAACTGGTTTTGCCATCTCCTTCCAAACTCTTGCTCCCAGTCCGTTGCAAGAATTTTTGAACTCTTCTTGAGATCATGGAAATATTCCAGTTTAAATCCATTTGCTCAAGATCATCGTCATCCAATTGAGCATAATCTTCTTTAGCAAGTTCTAATGTAGAATTTGGTTGTGAAACCAAATCCTTGTAGGAGCTAAGAAAAGCTGTGTATATAGCAGCCTGTTCTTGAATAGCAGGGGAAATTGGAACTTTCTGTTTTGACCCTTGTGAAGGTCCAGAAGCGTAAACTGGATGATGAGCACCAGTAGGCTGTAATGAAGGCTGCAATGAAGAACTCGTAGGAGAAACAAAAGCCATTCCACCATAAGTCTTCCCGGTGTTTACCTTTCCTCCATATAATGTCGGGTCTTGAACAAAACCAACCGATTTACACTCCTTCTTCTTCAACTCTATTGCATGAGCTTGAAGAACGCCAATTATCTCATCCAGATTCATTGGTTCTAACTCTTGGCTCTCTTTTAGAAATTGTACTTTAACGTCCCAACTACTAGGTAGAACATCCAACAGCTTCTTATTTACCTCAATCTGAGGGAAATTGTAACCTCCCTCGGTTAACTCACTAACTAACTGTGAGTATCTTGTGAATACGCCAGATGCCGTTTCATTAGGAAGAGAATCAAACAGATCATACTGTTTCTTGATTAGTTCTAGTTTAGCCTCCTTATACTTCTGATTTCCACCACATCTCGTCTCAATAGCCTTCCAAAGATCGTATGTTATGTCATGAGTTTTGAAGAGGCGTAAGACATCTTTAGTGAGGCATATACAGATAGCCGAATGAGCCTTTCTCTCAATGTCATACTCCTTTTTCTCTTCAGGAGACATATCTTTATAAGTTTTGGATGGAGGGATACCACGATAGTCTCCCTCAGCTACTGGAGCTTCATATCATTCTCTGAGTGGACCCCAGAGCTCTGGACAGTGAACATAGGAGGTTTATTATTAGAACCGACATCATGATTTTGTTTGATCATATCTCTAATTCCCCTAATATCTTCTTTATCAGCAGCAGCAGCCATTAAAGGATATCCTGAAAAATAGCTCAAAAACAAGAACTAGAAAACTTATTAGTACCAAAGGCGTCACTTGGTAAGTGACGCACTCAAGTGTCGCAACGACTAGCGGCACTTGATAAGTGACCCTATCGAGTGACGTATAAAGTGACTGATGACACTTTAAGCGAGTGTCGCTCAATCAAGCAAGTGACGCACCCAAGTGTCATACTTGAGTGACGCAATAAATCAAACAGGCGTCACTAGTGGAAATGACGCTTGGCAAACAAGTGACGTGCTGAAGTGACGCACGTGAGTGACGGTAGATTAAAGTAGACGACACTTGAGTTAAGTGTCGTATTAACCCCAAATGACGCTCTAAGTGACGGTAGATTATTATTGGTTCTTTATGCGAACCAAACCAAAATCAATCCAAAAACGTCTTCAAAATGTCAATCGAACCACCTAAAGGCTCTGATACCAGTTGTGAGTGCCCCTAGTCGTGGATCTAGATGATTGATGACTGTGATTGTAAGGCGGAATCAAACAATCACACAAATAACTATTAATCACAAACCGAAAACAAGTAAACAAATCAAATATGTTGTTGTATTGATAAACGTAACCGATCAGATTGTTTACAATGTTGCAATTTCAACAAATGGTGCTACGGTTTCGTCAACCCTATCCAAAAACCCGTAGGTTTGTATTTATACTAAACCAAAACCGGCAGACATGCGTCACTTGGCCAGTGTCGCATGTGGCCGCCTTCATGCGTCACTTACCTAAGTGTCGCTATGCGTCACTTAGGCAAGTGTCGCCTAAACCAAAACTTAAGTGTCGCTAGGTACAAAATCTATATTTCTATTAAATGACTAATCGACACTTTACAACTCGATAGACCAACTGACAGACAAACTGATATGCATCAACAACACGACATGTTGTACTCACTGCCTCTGCCCAAAAGATGATCGGAAGCTTTGAGTCTGCAAGCATTGTTCTAGCTGCTTCAATCAACGTTCTATTCTTCCTTTCAGCAACACTATTTTGTTGAGGTTTATAAGGTGCACTGAATTAATGTAAAATTAGTTTGCTTAAGCAACAGACATTCAACGTTGAATTCTTGAACTCTGTTCCATTGTCACTACGAATATGCTTTACTCTTGTTTTATAGACATTCTCAATTAGATCTAAAAACTCCATAAGGTTTAGGTGGAGAGAATTATCAGGCTGTTTAGGTTTAGGTGGAGAGACACTATGAGAATCATCTCTTTTCCTTTGACTGTGATTATTCCAAGACTGTTATTTCTTGCCTTATTAATAGAATTATCAGGCTGTTTAGGTTTAGGTGGAGAGACACTATGAGAACCATCTCTTTTCCTTTGACTGTGATTATTCCTTCTTTGTCTCCAGCGAAGTTCACTCATTGTTTCAAACCACCTTTTAAGTCCTTCAGTAGACCTCTATCCCCTGATATGTGTCTTGAGCATCCACTATCTATGTACCACCAGCTATCATCATTCATAGTCTGCTTCTGCACATGACACAGTGTACACAATTAGTTCTCAAGATGGACCCAAGCCATAACAGTCTTGGATAGTCCCCCATCATCAACAAACTTTACTTCTTTAAAATAACCATCCTTCCCATCAGGAGCTTTGGTTATGTTTGAAGGAGTTTGAGCTTGTTGACGATTGGTAGTATTAAGAGGAGAGGAGAACCTCCTAGACACTGAACTATGGGTTCTATTTCCTAAATTTTGATAGTAATTATTCCCATAATTAAACCTATGTATACGTGAAGTAGAACAATTATCATATTGACTATGGTTTCTACTTGGAGTCCTAAACCTAGATGGAGTTTTATCTCTTGCCTCGTTAACAGAATTATCATGATGTTTAGGTTTAGGTGGAGAGACACTATGAGAACCATCTCATTAACAGAATTATCAATTTATTTTAAAATCAATTATGTTGAACCGTGTTCCTATAATGGCTGGTATTGATTGTGCTTACAGTTCATAATATAAATTTGAAAAATGTAAGCAGTAGTAATAATTAGGCTATACAACGGCATTAATTATTTGTGCAGGCTTGCTTAATGAAGGACTAGTGGAGGATGTTGCTTTCTTTTCTGAGCGTCGTGCCGGAAGAAGAGGTCGGCGGCAAAAAAATGCAACAAAGCTATATGAAGGAGGAAAACAACATGTGTCATCTGGGAGGAGACTACTGAACTTGCACAAAGTGTGTATAGTGGCCGTCTCCAAGGTGAGTTTACTTCCTAATCCCGGTTTGGTACCTAACCTGTCTACACTCAAATTAGAGACGTTCGGTGTCTTATCGTTATTCACAAGCTTATGTGTTACTTCTAACTTCTTGTTAGGACAACAAGAAGCCACATGCCCTTTGTGGTGGTTGATCGCCTCCCAACAGTCGGTCAAAGAATGGCTTCCTTGTCGTTGCTGACTGTCCAGTCGGGTTGCAGATAAAAGGGTTTTAAAAATTTATATTTTGTTGGGAAGCCTAAGTTACACCACTACTTGTATAAGCGGTAGGTATGACTCAGATATCATTCTTAAACCACAACGGGCAAGGGATCTTAGGAGGATTAACTATCTTTGGTAATTTAGCTGAGATTAAAACTTTTTGAGGGGTTTTGTTTTCTATTCTACTTAAACTAAAAACAGAAAGGTAAATGAGGAGTGTAGTCGCTCAGAGATCTATAGATTACGTGAGTGTTTGCTATGATGTCAGTATATGCTATTTAGGGGTAGTTATGAGGATTGGGGCTCTAATTATAATGAATCCTAGCAATGCTGATTTGGGGTCTCTAAACAATGTTCAACATAGTACTGTACCTACGGCCTTTTCGTGGCTTCCACACATTTGTACTTCACCAGAGGTGCTTCCTGCGCTATACCAAGTACTGAACCGTTTTACGGTATTTCCGATGCCTCGCCCAGAGATCCCATATCATTACTGTATATATCCTAATGGGCCAAAACTCCTATCCTATTACTTATCTAACGTAGAGTTGTCCACAATCAAATAATTAACATGTCACATGGATAACAGATATGGAGTGTAAGCTAAACCGGAAGTTCTCCCAAATGTAGTACCAATTTAACCGACAACTAACCTTGAATCCTATTCCCCAGTCTCGGTCATCTGAGACGTCCGTATCGTGGCACAAATTGTTGAATAAACAATAAAGTGAACAGGAGTGACCCCGCGGAATAAGTTGGGAAAGTTTGTCGAATGATCGGTTAAATTGTTCAACATTATTTCATATAGATCATTATAATTATTCTGGAATGTTAAACTGTCATATGTAATTATTCTATGTTTGAAAACCTAATCATAAACCCAATAACCGCAGTAGATAAACAGATACTAGCATGTAAACCCTAGAGCAACAATCAAACAAGAACATGTAGTAGTGTAACATAGATAAATATCAGTTTATTTTAGGCAGAGTTTCTGGATAAATGTTTAAGTCACGGATGCTTCGAAAGTTCTCTCAAAAGCATCCGATATATGGGATTAATTCTAATTTATCTCTAATCCTATGCTCCATGTCTCCTTTGATTTATTTCAATCAGGAGAACAGCGGCCATGCCGAGTTCATCAAATCATTCAGACACAGAATAGTTGAGGGACCTATTTCTACAATTGGTCGGATTATATCAATAGGTTTCAAACCACATCATAAGTTGGGTAAATAAAACATTCAATAATTAATTCATAAATTCAAACATATCCTGATTTCATACAAGCAGAGTAACAACATTGTTTAAAGCATAACTACCCTAGCATAACATTTATCGTAGCAAACACAGATTTGTCTAGCCTAACATAGCAATTATCATAGCATGCATTCTTAAATAATCATGACAATAGCACAACATATTTAAAAATAACAAGAAAGGATAATATAATAGAACCTGTTAGGCGTTACAACAAATCTACGCAACCGCAGTCTCGGAGCGACTTCGTACAAAGCCTGTAAGCTTGCTACTCTACTCCTACTAGCTAACTAACTACTAATAATATTCTAGAGAGAGAAAGTATGTGTGGAATGAAGGATTTTGATGGATGGTGAGGGATATGGAAATGAGGAGGTTAAGCCTCTATTTATAGGCTTCAAGAACTAAATTTACATACAGCACCCCTCACCTGTTATTTACATTGAAATACACCCTCGAGCTATGAAATTCGACAACTAAAGGGGCATATTTGACACCGAGCGTATCCGGTAGCAAATATGGCGTATTTGGTAGCAAATAGGGTGTAATCAGCACCAAAGAGGGGGTATACGACCCCAATAGGGGGGTATACGACCCCAATAGGGGGGTATACGGCCTCTACAGGGGCGTATGCGGCCCCTAGAGGGTGGTATATGGCCCTTGTGGGGGTGGTGTACCCTGGGTCGTGGTCTTGTGTGCGGGATCGTAAGTCTTGTGCACTGGTTGTAGTTCTTGTGATCTTCGGTTGGCTCTAACTTCTTCGTTACTTGTCAGATTCGAACGATTCTTGCGCCCACGGTTTTGTATTTTCCTGAAAATCAATATGACACAAACTAGGCCAGTGTAGCTTAATTATATGTGAGAATCGCAAGTGGATCATTTTAGCTCTGATTTGTTCGTTATTTGAGCATTTTAAGTGATTTTTGAAAGGAAGTCTAAGTTTTGGTTCATTTTATATTTTTAGCATAAAACATTAATTATTTGATGTTTGTTAAAAGATTTGAACCAAAATGGGCTTGAAAAGGTGCACAAAAACGTGACTTTTTGCGTCAAATCAAGTATCCCACACTTAGACTTTTGCTTGTCCTCAAGCAAACTCCAAACCGTCATTTGCCAAAAACTTTAATTTTTGAGAAAAATCATTTTATGGGTGAGTCTTTAAGAAAAGAAAAAGGGCACGGATTTGAAACAAATATTGTTCCGGCACAGAAAAGAGAGATATTCCCATGTCGTGTCTAAAGAATTTAAAAAAAGATTATCTTAGGCATGCTTTCAATTCTCGCGATCTTGGAATATACATGACTGGGCGATCTCACCAAGTGTTCACTCAATTCACTCAAAGTGTATCGGGTTCCCTATCATGCTAAACAAACAAAATCGCTCATATACCAGTCATGCATCATTCATCGTCATAGGCTTGATCGAGAATCAAATCTCCACCACTTAAACAAGGACAACACTAATTATCTCCAGACATTTGAGAGGGTTGTAATGTGAAGTGGGGGTTGAAAGGGGTTTTGTTTATCCTAGGATCTTTAAACTTTGTGAAATTTTTTATTTAGATACACTTTTTAATGAAAACGGAAACCGATGATCAATAAGGGAAGAAGGTAGTTATATGAACTTCTATCCTCAAGAACGCAATGAATATTTATATTATTAGGAATCGGAGTTTTTGAGAGATTTGAAGCACTTAGATTTATTTCACATACACATTTTTATTTCTTTTTCTTTTTTTCTGTATTTTTGGCTTAGAACTTCTTTGCCAAGGAATTTCTAATAGATTTTTATATTCTTTCTACCCATTTTGAGATCCTTTCATTTCTCAATCCTTTTGACAATTTTGAATTTACTTGGTGCCAATTTTCCGCACCATACGACTCTCAATTTTTGAGTATTGATTATGGAAACGCACGCGATAAGTTTTAAGTAAACACGAATTTTTTGAAATTTGAGAGAAAGCAAAAAGAATATCTAAATAACATTTTTGAATAAATTTAAAAATTCTAAGATAAGGTTTTGGTGGGTATAGAAGTGAGTGGGTTTAAAAATTTGGGTTTATAAGTAACGAAAAGGTTAAGGCTCAACAAGGTTTTCTAGGCGGATCATCGATACTAAAAGTGAGTATCGGCAGGGTTAGGCTTGAAGAGATATGATAAAAATAGGTTTTATCCTAAGTAAATGTCTATATCATTTAGTTGCACCTATGCCACGTATGGCACCTGTCAATGTGGTCTCGAAATGCATACCAAGAGCAAGTTCTAATTCTGAATGCATGCACCGGTCACACACAACAAATGAAAGTGAAGCATTAAAAATGAATGCTTATATTAGGCTCAAGTTACCTCACCACAAATATAGGTTGTATGTGCCCAGTCATGCAATGCCCCTCTATGACTTTCCTTTTTAAAATTAGTTAGAGTCTGACATGTTCCGATCTCCTTTTACCGGCTTTTGAATACTTGCAAAAAAAATCTGTACTTCTTTCTTAACTTATTGACTCAAAAATCTTTGAAAAAGTCAGTCTGCTGAATGAGTAGTTCAATTACTGTCGAAGCAAGATTGTTTTTATAACGAAAAATTTTAAAATTTTCAGACAAAATAAGGGTCTATTTATTCACTAAGGACTATTTTCGAAATTTTTTGATAAATTTTGATCTAAACAAGTGAACGAAGAGTATACTGCTATCCCACACTTAAAAATAAACATTGTCTTCAATGTTTCTACACTAAGTAGGAGAATCCCACTCTTAGAGTTTTGCATTAAGTCAATTATAAATTTCAAGTTTTCTAATTATGGGGTGTTAATCCCACACTTAGAGCTTCAAGTGGGCATGAGCATAAATTAGCATAATAAAGATCATAAGAACTGGACAGGTACTTCCCTACGATTGTTGGGTACTGGATGTAGGACCAGATTCGTAAAGGAATGGTCCGAGTGATTTCTTGGAGTTTGGTTGGACCAGACTTCTTTTAAGATCATCCATTCCTACGAATACTGAGTTCTACAAATAGCCATAAATAGAGTCATAATCACCAGGTCTCACAGAATATTAGTATGATAGACATAATTAAAGAAAACATAATAAGGTAAAGATAAACTAATCATCTAGAAGATCATCCATATCAGGATCAAACTCAGCAACATCAACATGGTAAAGGGCAGCAAGGGTAGCATCCTGGAGGACAGAAGAAGGCGATGGTACATCGAGTCTGCTAGCAGCTGCGAGCATCTCAGCAGGATCAACGTGTGAACTCGACGGACCCGGATCCTGTACTGGAGCATCAGCAGTGCTAGGTGCAGGAGGGAAGAATGACCATGGAGGACGAGAAGCTCTCGGACCAGACCCTAGCCTGTAAGGGATGTCCAGAAGTCTCGGTAGACCGACTGCCTCACGGATCTCAACCATTGAAACATGATGAATGGAAAATGTCTGAAAGAGCGCCCAAGCAGTTGTTGGGTCAGCAGTAGTGATCCCATAATCCAAGGTCGGGATCATCCCATTTGCTAGGGCAGACTGTTATGCAGCAGGACTCAAATGCTCCCCTAGAGTAGTCAGTACATCAATCATACTCTCGTCCTGAACAGCAGTCTTCTTCTTCTTGCCTCTACGGGTTTTCTTTCGCTTCTTCCTCTCCTTACTGGTTTCTGCTGGATTCATCGGAAAAACATAAACAAAACAGGTAACATTCAAGTTTATAAGAATATACAAATGCGAAAAGAACTGATGATTGTTCGTAAAAGATTTTAATTTGTAAGTGTCATCAGGACTTCTGCATTTGCATATTTAATAATGAAGACTTATCTCAGATTTGTAAATTTCAAAGGCTGTCAGATAAGTAGCTATCCTGCATTATTTATTTAGGAATGATAATACTAGATAAATTTTAAGAAATCAAAAATAAAAGAAAAATTATTCTAAGATAAGCTTGGGGTGCCTCCCAAGAGCGCTTGTGCAAGGTGGCTCAAAAATGTAGACTTCCTCATTAATGGGGAAGTCCTCAATGTAATGTTTCAAGCGTTGACCATTAACTTTAAAGTTACCTTCTGGGGCTTCGAGTTCAACTGCTCCGAAGGAAAATACCTTTGAGACTATAAATGGCCCGCTCCACCTGACTTTGAATTTTCCAGAGAACTTCCTGAAGCATGAGTTAAAGAGAAGTACTTTATCCCCTGGTTTAAACTTTGATAGCTTGAGTCTTGCATCATGGAGCATCTTGGTTCTTTCTTTGTATTTTAGGGAGCTATCATACGCCTTATCTCTTAACTCAGCCAGTTCATTAAGCTGCATTCTCCTATGGGATCTTATGGTGGGAATGTCTAAATTACATTTCTTCAGTGCCCAGTATGCCTTATATTCTAACTCTATCAGTAGATTATATGCTTTACCATAAACCAGACGACATGGTGTGGTTCCTAATGGTGTTTTATATGGTGTTCTGAATGCCCACAATGCATCATCTAATTTATCGGACCATTTTTCCCCATGACTGAACGCCGTTCATTCTAAGATTCATTTAAAAGCCCTATTTGTCACTTCAGCTTGCCCATTGGTTTGTGGGTGATAAGCTGTTGAAGTTTTGTGAGTGACGTCGTACTGTTGCAATGTTTTCATTAGGTGAATATTGCAGAAATGTGTGCCGCGATCACTGATTATGGATCTTGGAGCTCCAAATCGACAAAATAGTTGTTTAAGAAACTGAGTGACGACCTTGGCGTCGTTTGTTGGGAGAGGTTGCGCTTCGGCCCACCTGGAAACGTAATCAACAGCAACCAGAATGTATTTTTTACCGTTAGATTTAGGGAAGGGTCCCATAAAATCTAATTCCCAAATGTCGAAGACTTCACAAGCTTGGATGTTGGTAAGTGGCATTTCATTGCGTGCGGACACGTTACCAAATCTTTGGCAAGCATCGCAACGTCTCACCAAGTTGTAAGAATCTTGAAAAATGATTGGCCAATAAAATCCGGCATCGTACACTGTCCATGCGGTCTTGTTAGCTCCATGGTGGCCTCTAGTTGGTCCATGGTTACTCTGGTAGAGGATATGTTTGGCTTCTATCCTGTCGACGCATCTTCTGATGATGTGATCGGGACAGACCTTAAAGCGGAAAGGATCGTCCTAAAAATTATTCTTTAAGTCGCGGAAGAACTTTCATCTTCGAGAAGTTGACATTCCTTTCTGTTTCATTCCTCCCACCAGGAAGTTGGCAATATCAGCATACCAGGGATCGTATGATGATCGAGGTCCCTGGTGGTGCTTTCCGATGTTCATGAGTTGTTCATTTTGAAAATGGTCTTGAATATCTCTTTCTTCAAGTTTCTCCAATGCTGGATTTTGTAATCGGCTGAGGTGATCTGCTGCAATATTTTCTGCTCCCTTTTTATCTCTGACTTCTATGTCGAATTCTTGTAGAAGCAGAATCCAGCGCGGCAATCTTGGCTTAGCGTCTTGCTTTTTGAAGAGATACTTAAGAGCTGAATGATCTGTATAGATAATAGTTTTGGACAAAATAATATAGGAATGAAATTTATTAAAAGCAAATACTACCGCTAGCAGCTCCTTCTCAGTGGTTGTATAGTTTTCTTGAGCGTCTGTGAGAGTTTTGTTGGCGTAGTAAATCGGTTGAAAGTGTCTCTCCTTCTGTTGTCCTAGTATAGCTCCAACTGTGAAATCACCGGCGTCGCACATGATTTCAAATGGCAAACTCCAATTGGGGGCAACCATGATCGGTGCATGCACGAGTTGTTCCTTCAAATAGTTAAAAGCTTTAAGACAGTCATCTGTAAAGTCAAACGGAGTATCTTTTTCGAGAAGATGAGTTATAGGTCAAGAAATCTTAGAGAAATCCTTAATAAAGCGACGGTAGAATCCGGCGTGACCTAGAAAACTTCGGATGGCTTTCACAGAAGTAGGTGCTGGAAGTTTCGAGATAGTATCAACTTTAGCTTTATCGACTTCAATTCCTGCTTTAGATAACCGATAACCTAACACTATTCCTTCCTTCACCATGAAATGACATTTTTCCCAATTCAGAACGAGGTTTGATTCTTCGCATCGAGCTAGCGTCCTGTCTAGGGTGGAAAGACAAGATGTGAAGGAGTCTCCAAAGACCAAGAAATCGTCCATGAATACCTCCATACACTGTTCAATCATGTCATGGAAAATTGCCACAATGCATCTCTGGAAAGTTGCAGGTGCATTGCATAGCCCAAAAGGCATACGTCGGTAGGCGAATGTTCCATAGGGACATGTGAATGTTGTCTTTTTTTGGTCCTTTGGATCGAGAGGTATTTGAAAATAGCCAGAGAATCCATCGAGGAAACAATAGAACTCATTTCCTGACAATCTCTCAAGCATCTGATCAATAAACGGAAGAGGGAAGTGATCTTTGCGAGTGGCTTTGTTTAGTTTGCGATAGTCAATGCAGACCCTCCAACCGGTGACGGTCCTTGTTGGGATAAGTTCATTATGTTCATTTGTAATCACCGTCATTCCTCCTTTCTTCGGAACAACCTGTACGGGGTTGACCCATGGAGAATCAGAAATAGGGTATATCAGGCCAGCATCAAGAAGTTTGATAACCTCCTTTTTGACCACGTCTTGAATCTTCGGGATGACTCTCCTCTGTCTCTGAACTGATGGCTTAAAGTCGTTCTCCATTAAAATCTTGTGTTTGAAGTAGTTTGGACTGATCTCTTGTATGTCAGAGATTTTCCAAGCAATTGCCTTTTTATGTGACTTAAGCACTTGGATGAGTTGGGCTTTTTCCTCAGGCTTCAGATCTTTGGATATGATAACTGGTAAGTGTGAATTTCCTTCGAGAAAAGCGTATTCCATATGAGAGGGTAGTTCCTTCAGTTCCAATTCTGGCAGTTCTTTAGTGGAAGGCTTCATTCTTGCAATTTCATCTCTCTTGAGTTCATCAAACTCTGTTTGTAAGTCTGACTCTTCAAGAGGTGAATCTGATGTGTTGGCTGAAGCTATTTCAACCCATTCTGTTTTATCATAGAATGCATCCTTCTTCAGCTCGTATATGACCGTTGATGATGTGGAAGTTGCATTTTCTCCAGTGATGATGATATCGTTGTCTTCAGTGAGTGCATACTTCTGAGAATGAGCTAATGAAGAAGTGCTTATGGTGATTTCTAGTTTTGATCTTTGTGGTTTAGGTGGTGAAAACATTGATTCCATTTTCTTGAGCATCCCTTGAACTTCTTCCCTTGAGAGAGATGAATCATGTACTTCAGGTGTCGGGTTCCTTCTTAGAAGAGTGAATGGTGTGCCTTGCCCAAGCGGAGCAGTCATAATAGTTTTGAACTGCGGGCTGGAATTCTTTAAAGGACATAGAACTTCTCTTGAAGCGGTGGAAGAATCTGAGAGAGCAGAGCATAATCCCGTGTTTTCTTCACACAGTCTCCTTGTTGTGATGATAGTGTTAGGGTTCATGCTGCTTACCGTGAGAATTTCCTCCAAATGTTCTTCAATTATTTCCTGTAAAGAATCTACCAGACCAAGATCTTCTCCCATAGGATGTTTCATTAGTTTATCAACATTGAAGGTGACTTCCTCAGTTCCAACTCAAAGTTTTAAAGATTTTTCATTAACGTCAATGACGGCCTTGGCAGTGTTTAGGAAAGGTCTGACAAGGATGAGTGAAACATGGGCGTCTTGTTCAATATCCATAACAACAAAATCAACAGGAAAGACAAATTTATCAACACGGACCATAATATCTTCAAGAATTCCTCGAGGGAGTTTAACTGATCTATCGGCTAACTGGATGGTCATTCGAGTTGGTAATAGTTCGCTTAATCCTAGTTTCATAAAAAGAGATTATGGCATAAGGTTTACACTAGCTCCTAAGTCAGCTAAGGCGTTACTTATTTGAACATCCTGAAGTTAACAAGGAATAGTGAAACGGCCAGTGTCTCCTAGCTTTGGGGGTAGTCCTTGTTGCATAATCAATGAACATTCTGCATCTAAGGGTAAGTTAACTATTTGTTTAAGTTTTTCTTTATTGGATAAGAGTTCCTTAAAGAATTTGGCACAACTAGGCATTTCAACTAAGGCATCTAAAAGTCTAACATTTAAGTGTAAACTTTTGAACATTTCTAGATATTTTCCAAATTGAGCTTCTTGTTTCTCTTTCTTAAGCCTACCAGGGAAAGGTATACGCATAGGTCTAATATCTTCTGGGGCTTTAGAAGGTTCTGGTTCAGGAGAAGTGACGGGGGTGTCAACTTAAACTGAATCAGTAGGCAGAGAAGTAGAAGGTTCAGTTGTAGGAATATCTATGGATTTCTCGTTCTTAGTCTCTTTTCCTCCTCTAGTGACCACAAGGATGTCATCATGCTCATAGGACGAGTGATAGACAGAGTTGTAGATCGTTTCTTCCCTTTGCTTCTCCTCAACTTTTAAAAACAACTTTTTAACATTATCCTCCATGTTTTTAATTAAATTGTTTGAGATTGTAGTCAAATAATCAATTTGGTTTTGAAAATTAAAAATTTTTCTATTGACATTATTTTGTTCAACAATGAAGTTTTTGAAATTTTCGTTGTTTAGACGAGAAGTCAATGGGGAAGGAGTAGAGAGAATTAAAGATTGAGAAGTGGGTTGTGTGATAAACCGCTGAATGAAAGGTTTTGAATGAAGAGAGTGATTAGGGTTTCCACCGGTTGTAAGAATTTCATCGTTGGCCCTTCGGCTTGAGAGGAACTTTTGAGGTATCTTCTTTAGCTCAGGGTTTGAAGATTCTTGCAAATCCTTGACAATTTGAGTGATAGAATTGAGTTGAGATCTTAAGTTGTCTAAGGTTTGGTTAGAAGTACTCCTTCCTTCTGAAGTAGATTCATCTGACTTCAAGTTATGCTGATGTGTCACAATCGTCTCGATCAATTTCCAAGTTTCATCAGAGGTATGTAGCATGAAATTTCCGGATGAAGCAACGTCGAGGGTTTGTTTGTGTTGAGGATTCAAACTGTTGTAAAATGTATAGACCAGATTCGTTTCATCCAACTGATGGTTTTGACATCTTCCAATTACCTTCTTGTATCGTTCCCAAGCAGTGCTTAATGATTCATTAACTCCTTGAGGGAAGTTACTGATATCGTTTTTAAGCTTGGTTTGCAGGGAAGGAGGGAAGTACTTAGCTAGAAACTTAGTAGCTATCTTGATGGCACCCGAAAGCGTCGGTGTCGTTGATTGTAACTTAATCGGGCATCATCAAGGGTTTTAAAATTTATAATTAGCGGGGCTTAAATTATATGTACTACCTACTCTGGTTAGTAAGCGGTAAGTATAACCTAAGATCGTTCTACGAATCCAAACGTGTGGGTAAATTAAAGTTGGCACTTTCGGTAGGGAAGTATCTAGGATGGAACAAAGTAGGTAGGTTTGGGGGTTAAAGACAAGTAATTAAAATCCAGGAAATTAAAGTACAGGAAAGCAGATAAAGATAAATATGTGGTTGTTAAGATTTCGATAATTAATATTTTGGGATGACAGAATAAATAGGGATGATACTAATGTGACAACCAAACTACTAGGCGTAAACTCTAGAAACCTACCTGTTCAATTTCCCATTGGCATGTCACTAGGAACTAGGTTATCATGATTCTGATCGGAGCAATACGCAAACTTCCAATACTTATCTAGTTGAAAAATAAGCAACCTATCTTGGTTTTATACCGAGGTTCATGAATCAGTAGCGTATCGTCTCATAGGTCCGACCGTTCTTAACTCCTAAAATAGTTTAATGTTCTATTAGCATGCAAATTAATAACTTTGTATGTTTGGACCGCCGATTTTATAAGACTTGGTGTTTTAAGGATTCTAGGTCATTATGACTTTGATCTAATTCCGAAGTCCTGTTATCATTCATTTAAGCTTTAGTTACTTCGACTTATGATTCAAATCTCTTTTTCAAACAGTTATACATCCCCGGATTATTCGCAGTTTTATCAAAACGTGTTTCATATGCAGACCATGCCTTTCAATGATAGACAGTGTACTTTACGTAGTAGTTCCACGGTTTCTCATATCATCATGCGGTCGAGAGTAATTGACATTGAAAGTGACACTCTATCTAACTAAATGTAAAGCAGTGCAGAAATGTAAACCTAATATATACAACAAGTGGTTTCAATGTGTCTTACTTATTGCATGTCATGTGCACAGATAAGTACTTACCATAATCAAGGTTGATCAGGTCCTAATTACTAGGTTGCAGTCACGTGGATAACCAGAAAGGGTAATCCATAAATTAAACTTGAATTCATAAAGTCTTAACGCTACAAAGGTTACTAATTCCTGCTCTATCTGAACCTATTTTACGAACATCATTTTATAATGTTTTGACTTTCGTAGGGTATACCAGTTAGTTGTGAAGTTGTATTACCCGTTCGGGATTCCAACTATTAAACCAGAGCTGATTCCAGAGATATAACTACCTTCGGTCGTTTACCGACTTCCATACATTTGTACTCCGCCTTACAGCGTTTCCAGTACTGTATCGGATAAACAGTCGAATAGGGGCCGTCATTTCTCTTTACGATTGTCATGCTTTAGTTATATAATGTCATCCTTACTTATAATTATCTACATCATCAACAACCACAATAATAAACTACTCGCAATTCATGGCAATAAATATAACACATACCAAGCAATAACACATATTTAAAATATGGATTAAAATAAGTATGATAAAGGTTTAGATATCACCCAGAATTAAATGCGCAGCAGCGTATTATTATGATTGACAACTCATTTACACGTACAAATATGAATCTTCAAACCTCCTAACGTTCGTTCTAGTCTCTATACTAATCCGAAGATTAATTACAATAATCCTAGACTATAAGAGAATTTCTAGAGTGAGAAAGTGGAAATGGAAAAGGAGTGTGTAGAAGTATTAGAATGTAGAAGTGTATTCTTGAGTGTGTGTTAAAATGAGACTTAGAAGCTGCTATTTATAGGAAAAATATGGCTCACATTAGCACACTTAGGCTCACATTAGCAAAAGTAGCGAAAGGTGGTGCACCAGGTACGAAAAAGTAGCGAAAGGTTGTGCACCAGATACGAAAAAGTAGCGAAAGGTGGTGCACCAGGTACGAGCAAGGATGAAAAAGTGCAAGAAAGATGGGGGTGGGGGTGGCAGCGCCGCCTGGCTGCTGGCCGCCGCCGGCGGCTGGCTGCTGGCCGGCGGCGGCCGGCTGCCACCTGTCCCGGTCCATCGTCTTTCGTTGCGTTGCTTAATTCGTGCGTATCTTCGTCGTTATGCGTTTGTTTGCGTCGATTCTTTTTGCGTTGGATTAGTAATTCAAAAACAAAGACATTGATGTAAAGATATCCCAAAAATATGTCTCTTATCTCCAGATGTTGCGTACGAATCATTTGGATCTTCCGGCGGCCGTAGAATCTTCATTCTTTATCCGTTTTTGTTGATTCTTCTTCTGTTGGATTCGTAATTTGAAAATGAATATCTTGGGTGAGATGGATGTTGGTGATGGGCACTTTGGTCTTGAAATCTCATTTTGATGCCTTGAATCT
The DNA here is from genome assembly GCA_963422505.1 of Pseudognaphalium luteoalbum. NCBI lineage: Eukaryota > Viridiplantae > Streptophyta > Magnoliopsida > Asterales > Asteraceae > Pseudognaphalium > Pseudognaphalium luteoalbum. The sequence continues at coordinate 62,565,336 of OY730196.1, read as the reverse complement.
TCAAACGTGTGTGGAATCTTCGTTTTTCACCCGTTTTGCTTGATTTTTATCGTGCAACCTTGTTTTTACCATCTTGGCATAATATCACTGATTTGTATTGGTTGAGTTTAAAATGCCAAGAATCATTCCAGAATGAGAGAGATATCGGTAGTAAAAACATGACTTTTTACACGATATCATATCTCCTCCCATGTATGAATCGAATTGGGTTCGAATTCATAAAACCATGTTAAAGCTCGAGAGGATAAAGAATAGGGAAACAAATGGAGGCGAAGAAGGTCTCTATTGGTTCCTATTTGTGTGAAAGATTCGGAAAGATTGATGAATTTGTTGAGATGGGCATTTGGTTTTCAATCGAAAGACCATGAAACTGACACTCAGATTTTAGCATTTTAATGTAGTGAGGCTTAATTTCAAGGGTTTCGTCGGTTGGTGCTACGATTGGTCCTCCTCGTCCCTCTAGCAGTGGCTTAATTGATGAGGCGAGAGTGATACGGTTTGACAAAACTTGTTGGTAGAAAGTAGGGTTTTGGAAAGGAAGGGTTTAAACTATACTAATCTAAAGACGGCAAAAGATAAAATTAACCTAAGGATAGAAAATGAACTTTCGAATGATATTGATCTTCCGAAAGGATCGCTAAATAACTAAGATAACTAAATTCCTAAAATCGGTCGTTGTAGTCCCCGGAAGCGGCGCCAAAAAACTGATCGCCTCCCAATGGTCGGTCAAGGAATTGCTTCCTTGTCATTGCTGACTGTCCAGTCGGGTTGCAGATCAGAGGGTTTTAAAAATTTATATTTTGCTAGGAAGCCTAAGTTACACCACTACTTGTATAACCGGTAGGTATGACTCAGGTGTCGTTCTTAAACCACAACGGGCATGAGATCTTAGGAGGATTAATTATCTTTGGTAATTTAGCTGAGATTAAAACTTTTTGAGGGGTTTTGTTTTCTATTCTACTTAAACTAAAAAAAAGGTAAATGAGGAGTGTAGTCGCTGAGTGATCTATAGATTACGTGAGTGTTTGCTATGATGTCAGTATATGCTATGTAGGGGTAGTTATGAGGATTAGGGCTCTAATTATAATGAATCCTAGCAATGTTGATTTGGGGTCTCTGAACGATGTTCAACATAGTAATGTACCTACGGCCTTTTCGTGGCTTCCACTCATTTGTACTTCACCAGAGGTGGTTCCAGCGCTATACCAAGTACTGAGCCATTTTACGGTATTTCCGATGCCTCGCTCGGAGATCCCGTATCATTAATGTATATGTCCTAATGGGCCATAACTCCAATCCTATTACTTATCTAACGTAGAGTTGTCCACAATCAAATAAATAACATGTCACATGGATAACAGATATGGAGTGTAAGCTACACCGGAAGTTCTCCCAAATGTAGTACCAAATTAACCGACAACTAACCTTGAATCCTATTCCCCAGTCTCGGTCGTCTGAGACGTCCGTATCGTGGCACAAATTATTGAATAAACAATAAAGTGAACAGGAGCGACCCCACGGAATAAGTTGGGAAAGTCGTCTAACGATCGGTTAAATTGTTCGACATTATTTCATACAGATCATTATAATAATTCTAGCATGTTAAACTGTCGTATGTAATTATTCTATGTTTGAAAACCTACTCATAAACCCAATAACCGCAGTAGATAAACAAATACTAGCATGTAAACCCTAGAGCAACAATCAAACAAGAACATGCAGTAGTGTAACATGGATAAATATCAGTTTATTTTAGGCAGAGTTTCTGGATAAATGTTCAAGTCACGGATGCTTCGAAAGTTCTCTCAAAAGCATCCGATATATGGGATTAATTCTAATTTATCTCTAATCCTATGCTCCATGACTCCTCTGATTTATTTCAATCAGGAGAACAGCGACCATGCCGAGTTCATCAAATCATTCAGACACAGAATAGTTGAGGGACCTATTTCTACAATTGGCCTGATTATATCAATAGGTTTCAAACCACAGCATAAGTTGGGTAAATAAAACATTCGAGAATTAATTCATAAATTCTAACATATCCTGATTTCATACAAGCAGAGTAACAACATTCTTTAAAGCATAACTACCCTAGCATAACATTTATCATAGCAAACACAGATTTGTCTAGCCTAACATAACAATTATCATAGCATGCATTCTTAAATAATCATGATAATAGCACAACATATTTAAAAATAACAAGAAAGGATAATATAATAGAACCTGTTAGGCGTTACAACAAATCTACGCAACCGTAGTCTCGGAGCGACTTCGTACAAAGCTCATAAGCTTGCTACTCTACTCCTACTAGCTAACTAACTACTAATATTATTCTAGAGAGAGAAAGTGTGTGTGGAATGAGGGATTTTGATGGATGGTGAGGGATATGGAAATGAGGAGGTTAAGCCTCTATTTATAGGCTTCAAGAACTAAATTTACATACAGCACCCCTCACCCGTTATTTACACTGAAATACACCCTCGAGCTGTGAAATTCGACATCTAAAGGGGCATATTCGACACTAAATAGGGCGTATTCGGTAGCAAATAGGGCGTATTCGGTAGCAAACAGGGCGTATCCAGCACCAAAGAAGGGGTATACCACCCCTTAAAGGGGGTATACGGCCCCGATAGGGGGGTATACGGCCCCTAAAGGGTGGTATATGGCCCCTGTGGGGGTGGTGTACCCTGGGTCATGGTCTTATGTGCAAGATCGTAAGTCTTGTGCACTGGTCGTAGTTCTTGTGATCTTCGGTTGGCTCTAACTTCTTCGTTACTTTTCAGATTTGAACGATTCTTGCGCCAACGATTTTGTATTTTCCTGAAGATCAATATGACACAAATTAGGCCAGTTTAGCTTAATTATATGTCAGAATCGCAAGTGGATCGTTTTAGCTCGTATTTGTTCGTTATTTGAGCATTTTAAGTGATTTTTCGAAAGGAAGTCTAAGTTTTGGTTCATTTTATATTTTTAGCATAAAACATTAATTATTTGATGTTTATTAAAAGATTTGAACCAAAATGGGCTTGAAAAGGTGCACAAAAATGTGACTCTTTGCGTCAAATCAGTGGCACTTAAAGAAAGACATCTGCTTTCGTGACTTAACTACTTTTGCCTTTTTCTTATCAGTATGAGTTTTAGACACTAAAGTATTACTATCTTGTTCCTTAATAATCTCATCATTAATATTAGTATCCCGTCATTCCACTCGAGACAAAATGTAATTTAGGGAATGGTGTGTTCTTACTACTATCAGATGATGGATCTTTAACGACATCTTTAACGACATCCTTCTGTGTCTCAGATACTTCATACTTTTCAGTTACTTTTTCCTCAGGATTAGCAGTCGCATCAGTCATTTTTAAGTCAATAGAAGTGGTAGTGTAATTTGAATTAAAAGGAGGGGGTACATCACTGTAACCTAAACCAGTCACATCCTTTGCTAAGTATATTATCCAAAGTTAAGGAAGATGTCCTATAACTTTCAAACTTCGGCTAAGCTCTACTAACTTCATCTTTGACAAAGCTAACTCCTTGTCTTTACTAGCAACATTCTGATTTAATTCTCTAATGTTTACATAAAGACTATCAATTTTAACTAATTTTTTATTAATTGTGTCTCTTAAAGTGGTCCTATCGGCTGCATCATGTTTTATCTTTTCCTTAAGTGCTGTTTTATCCTTAGTAAGTCTACGCACATCACTTTTTTAAGGAGTCTATTTCAGATGACATTGTCCTATTAGATTCAGCAAAGACACTAACTTGGGACTGCAAATCAGTAACTATATAACAGACGTCAGCTAGAGTAATAATATCAAGACATACACTTTTCTTGTCTATTTAAACTTTAGCCATTTGTACCACGAAATCATCCAGACACATATTCTCAGTCGAGTCCATGTACATCACATCTTCATCACTTGCCTTTTCTTGAACCATTGGCACCTTAACTTGTGATTCCTCAGCAGTTGGCATGTTGGATGTAGATTCAACAAACTTCTATTGATCATCTATTACTGCCATGAGAGCTTGTTCAGATTGAGCTCTCTAGTCATAGGATCCATCTAGTTGCTGAACCACCAAGGCTTTGGAAGCTAAAGTACTTCCCAAGTCTTGTCTTCCACTATTAGTATCAACCTTTGGTAGTTGACATTCCTGAGCAAAGTGTTCATAACCTTAACAGTTAAAGCACTTAACTTTGGATTTGTCAAACCCATATTTGTTTCCTACTAGTTTCTTTCCAGTACGCTTCAAGAAATTTGTCACTCTCCTTGACACTATAGCTAGTTGCCACCGGAGATCCATTTTTTCTTCTAGGTCATCCTCCTCAATTTGATCATAATCCTCATCAAACACAGCAGGATCATTGATTTTTCCTTGAATGTAGTTCTCATAGGATGCCACAAAAGAAGCTAGCACAGACAACTGCTGCTCATCGGATTTCACACTCATAGGCATCTTATGATGCTCTTGAGTGGATTTCCCAGCTTATGTATCTTTGCTTTTAGTCTCAGACCCAGCTGAAGCTATGAAACAAAGATCTTCATTCAAAATTTCAGAATTACCTTCCACATCACCAACTAGTAATGCAGTAGTCGAGCTTGTAGAAGCACTAGAGGGAACCGTCTGATCGTAGTATAACCTAGGATTCTGAACCTAATCAGAATCTACAACCCTCGTTTACTTCGTAAAGGCGTAACCACTGAGTTTGTTTATTTCCTGTTCAAGAGTCATTTTGGCGTAACGCTCCTCATTATCCTTGATCATTACACCATACAACTCCCATTTTGAAGGCAATCCTTCAAGGAACTAATTAGCCTTCTCTCGTTCAGAATAGACAATCTGATAGTTATCAAGCTCACTCAGCATGTGGTAGTATCGGGTGATGTAAGAATTCAGTTCCTCACCTTTGGAAGCTTTAAAGAAAGCAAACTATTTCCTTAGCATATCCTTTTTTCCATCCTTTACTTGATCACTTCCTTCACATCTTTTCTCAAGAGCTACCCAGAGCTCTCTAGCAGTATGAAAAGATTTGAATAAGTGATTAACTTCCCTAGGAAGACTCATCTTAATGGATGAATGAGCTTTATTTTCATTCTCATATTCTTTTGCTCATCATTCATCCGAGCATAAGGAATCACAACAGTAACATGTTCAACTATTGTAGTAGGTGCAACGTATCCATTTTTGATACATTCCCAAATAGCCAAGTCAGAACATCCCTATGTCAATTGACATCCCTGTCAGAAGATCCGAACCATCCAAAACTCCAGATAATGTACCTCACACAAGAATACCTTATCCTGGCAGACTAAAGAAGGAAAAGCAAGAAGCCCAATTCGGTAAATATCTGGAAATATTTAAAATCCTACACTTAAATGTTAGATTATTAGATGCTTTAGTAGAAATGCCCTCGTGTGCCAAGTTCTTTAAAGAACTCCTTTCAAACAAAGAAAAACTTAGGCAAATAGTTAGTTTACCCTTGAATTATGAATGTTCTTTAATAGTACAACATGATCTCCCACCTAAATTAGGCGATACTGGACGCTTTACTATATCCTGTTTTCTCCAAGGAATTCAAATTTGTAACGCCTTAGCAGACCTAGGTGCTAGTGTTAATATTATGCCTTATTCCCTCTATAAGAAATTAGGACTAGATGACCTATTACCTACTCGTATGCCCATCCAATTAGCTGACAGACCAGTTAAGCTCCCTCGAGTAATTGCTGAAGATGTCATGGTAAAAGTTGATAAGTTCGTTTTTCCAGTAGACTTTATTTTCATGGATATAGAGGAAGACACCCATATCCCGCTCATCCTAGGCAGATCATTCCTAAATACTGCCAAGGCTGTAATCGACGTTAATGAAAAATCTTTAAAATTAAGAGTTGGGAAAGAGGAGGTCACCTTTAATGTCGATCGATTAATGAAGCAACCTATGGAAGAGGACCTTGGTTTGTGTGATACCATACAGGATATTTTTGAGGAATATCTCCATGAAGTACTAGCACTATCTAGCCAGGATCCGATACCCAACACCATAATCACCGTTCGGAAGCTATATAACGAGGACCCTGGGTTGTATTCCGCAATCACTTCGGCAACAACATCCGACGAACTACTATTTCCCCTGTTTGAAAAGAAGTCTCCTTGCACCGATGGCAAAACAATTGTTGTTCCATTAGGATGCGGTACATTGATACCTTGGCTAAAAAGAGATAAACCCGTATTCAACGGACCAAACCCATTTCCTTCAATTGAAGAAATCCTAGATACATTCAAGGGAATAAGTGTTGAGCCACCGCCATTTGAACCACATCTAGCCAACCAACCCGAACCATTACCATTACCAAACCCCGAAATCACCATAAACCAATCCTCATCCGCTCAATTTCAAGAATTCCAATTCACCAATGACAGAGAGATCATCCTCACCAGAAATGATTAAATTTCCTCATCATCAGTCGAAAAATACGAGCTAAAGACGGAATAATTCTCAAATAAAACCGAGTGGGTTGAAATAGCATCAATCTCCACATCTGAACCCGAGATAGACGATACGCCATTCCAAGCTGAATATGAGAAACTGAATAGAGACGAGATAGCTAGAATGAAGCCGTCTGTTGAAGAACCACCAAACCTCGAATTAAAAGAATTACCACCCCACATTGAGTACGCTTACCTCCATGGAACATCACAACTCCCGGTGATAATATCAAAAGATTTACAACCCGAGGAGAAAGCTCAAGTCATCGAAGTTCTGAAATCACACAAGAGGGCAATCGCATGGAAAATTTCTGACATACAAGGAATCAGTCCCAACTATTGCACACACAAGATCCTTATGGAGAACGATTTCAAACCATCCGTACAAAGGCAGAGGAGGGTAAATCCTAAGATTCAGGACGTGGTAAAGCAAGAGGTTATCAAACTCTTGGATGCTGGATTGATTTACCCAATATCCGACTCACCTTGGGTTAGCCCTGTTCAAGTCGTTTCAAAGAAGGGAGGAATGACGGTCATTACAAATGAAGAAAAGAACTTATACCAACACGGACAGTTACCGGTTGGAGGGTTTGCATTGATTACCAGAAGTTAATGAAGCAACTCGTAAGGATCACTTCCCGCTTCCATTTATTGACCAATTGCTCGAAAGACTATCAGGAAATGAATTCTACTGTTTCCTTGATGGTTTCTCCGGGTTTTTCCAAATCCCGCTCAATCCAAAGGACCAGGAGAAGACAACGTTCACATGCCCATACGGAATATTTGCATACTGATGAATGCCGTTTGGATTATGCAACGCACCTGCAACATTTCAGAGATGCATGGTTGCAATTTTTAATCACATGATTGAACAATGCATGGTAGTCTTTATTGATGATTTTTTGGTCTTTGGAGACTCTTTCACATCATGTCTATCCAACCTCGATAGAATGCTCGTTAAGTGTGAAGAATCAAATCTCGTCTTGAATTGGGAGAAATGTCACTTTATGGTGAAGGAAGGAATAGTTTTAGGACATAGAATATCAAGGTCAGGAATCGAAGTAGACAATGCAAAAGTCGAAACCATTGCCAAATTACCACCACCAACCAATGTTAAGGCCATTCGAAGTTTTCTAGAATACGCTGGGTTCTACCGCCATTTAATCAAGGATTTCTCCAAGATTTCTCGACCTATCACCCACCTTTTAGGAAAAGACATCAAGTTTGTGTTTGATGAGAACTTCATGAAAGCTTTCAACTACTTGAAATAAGAGCTAACCAATGCACCAATCATGGTCGCTCCAGATTGGAGTCTACCATTTGAGATCATGTGCGACGCTAGTGATTTCGCAGTTAGAGTAGTTCTAGGGTAAAGGAAAGATAATCATTTTCGACCAATCTACTATGCCAGCAAAACACTCACAGACGCTCAAGAGAACTACACAACAACAGAAAAGGAGCTGCTAGCCGTAGTGTTTGCCTTTGACAAATTTAGATCCTACCTGATACTGTCCAAAACGATAGTGTACACGGACCACTCAGCTCTAAAATACCTCTTCAAAAAGCAAGACGCAAAGCCCAGATTGTTACGATGGATTCTACTCCTACAAGAATTCGACATCGAGATAAAATATAAGAAAGGAGTAGAAAATGTCACCGCAGATCATTTAAGTCGACTCGAAAATCCATCAATGGAACAACTTGCAGAAAGAGATATTAAAGATCGATTTCCAGAGGAGCAGTTAATGAGTTTAGGAGAATAAATGCAAGGTTCGCAATTCACTGATGATCCTTGGTTTGCAGACATTGCCAATTTCGTAGTTGGGGGGATCACAAGAAAGGGGATGATATCATCGTGAAGACAAAAATTCTTCCACGACGTCAAACACTATTTTTGGGATGATCCATATTTGTTCAAAGTCTGTCCCGACCAAATTGTGAGAAGATGTGTCGATGGGAAAGAAGCTGAACATATACTCCACCAAAGCCATCACGGACCTATCGGAGGACATCACGCAACCAATTTGACAGCAAAGAAAGTTTACGACTTAGGATTCTATTGGCCTACTATTTTCAGAGATGCACAAGACTTGGTGAAACGCTGCGATATTTGCCAAAGGTTTGGAAATATCACAACGCGTAACGAGATGCTGTTGACGAACATCCAAGCATTTGAAATATTTGACATATGGGGATTAGATTTCATGGGACCATTTCCAAAATCATACGAAAAAGAATACATTCTAGTAGCTGTCGACTACGTATCCAGATGGGGTGAAGCTCAAGCCTTTCCAACAAATGACTCAAGGGTCGTAACCAAGTTCTTAAAATAGCTATTCTGCCGATTTAAAACCCCTCGGGCGATCATCAGCGATCGAGGCACACACTTTTGCAATACTCAGTTTATGAAACTATTGCAACAATACGGTGTTACCCATAAGACATCTACGGCCTACCACCCACAGATAAATGGGCAAGCAGAAATTACAAACCGGGCACTAAAAAGGATCTTGGAACGAACAGTTGGTCAACACAAGGAGAGATGGGTGGATAAGCTAGTCGATGCTTTATGGGCATTCCAAACAGCTTATAAAACGCCATTAGGAACAACCCCCTATAGGCTCGTTTATGGAAAAGCATGTCATCTCCCTATTGAACTCGAATACAAAGCTTACTGTGCGCTGAAGAACTGCATCTTAGATCCTACGATAACGGGAATGCAATGGAAAATGCAACTGAATGAGCTAGCAGAGTTAAGAGATCAAACTTATGAAAGCTCCTACAAATTCAAAGAAAGAACCAAATTGCTCCATGATTTAAAGCTCCGCCCAACACGCTTCAATCTAGGTGATAAAGTTCTACTCTTTAGCTCCCGATTTAAGAAGTTTTCTGGTAAATTCATAACACGGTGGAGCGGTCGATTCATAATCTCTAAAGTATTTCCTTATGGTTCCATCGAACTCGAGGCCCCAGACGGGAATTTCAAAGTAAACGGTCACCATTTAAAACACTACGTAGAAGACTTTCCCACAACCGAGGAAGTCTATAACTACGAACCACCCTAATAGAATAGTAGGTATAAATGAGTCAATCTACGAGACTTGATAAACAAAGCATTCTTGGGAGGCATCCCAAGCCTGTCTTATCTTTTCCGCATTAATTTTTCTTTTGATCTAATCTATTCTTATGCAGTACCTCGCCTTATAAAAGACTGATGATTATGTTTAGACCATTAACCTTTTGTATTTTGCAGGACGAGTTTGCAGCTAGCTAGAGCACGAGCCCCCGGTCAAAGACGCTCACGTGCCATGTATCACTCATAGTGTTCATCACCGGGTAGTAGCATGAGGACCATCAGGGGATCACAGTCACCGCCCCCTCGATTGGACGAGACCTTGGTAGACTTGGTGGAGGTGAACGTTCAGGAGACATTCCTTCTACATTTCATCCATGCCAGGTTACCTTCATCTCGCCGATCAGAGGGACAAACCCAGGGACCCGCAAAGTACCCACATTTCATCATGGGGTGACTACCGCGGACCCTACTGTCACTGGTCGATACTGAGAGCCCTCGAGGTCCAGCACACTGCCATCACTGATATCTACACTGCTTTGGGCCTTCCTTCCACACCTTTGTGCCCTTTTCAGATGGGACCTGATCCCACTCCGCACATTCCACCGTGGGACCTATTCCCACCTTGGAACCTGACTGTGCAGGACCACCCTACTATTACGGACCCACTAGAGGAGGAGATCTCTGCAGTAGATGCTTGGATTCAGGATCCAGAGGATGGCACTGCATCTCCAGTCTATACCATCATGGAGTTAGCATCTCCTACATCGATCGTTGAAAACACGATCTTTATGGATGATGACTTCAACGATTGGGAGGCGCTCTACGCTGACATGGATTAGTTATTATTAGTTATGTTTAGTATTAACGTGTATTGACATGTGTGTTTCTTGAAGGATATTTATTATGCAGAATTTGACGTGAAAATTATGGAACAAGTTTATTTTTAATGAGCCTGGTCCATTTCCAGCAATTTCACACACTTGAACCTGGTCCATAAAATCCAGTGGCAACGCATGAAACATAAGGAAGTATCTCTTATAACCTTACTTTGCTTGATTAAATGCACTAAAACTCGATTGTGACTCACAAATAGAGAATGACTTCGAAAATATTGACCCTCATACATAAATCTAAGTGAGGGATTGATCTAACTTAGAAATGGAACATTATGGACAATGTTCTTTTAAGTGTGGGATAATAGTAGTATTATTTACTACTGATGTGAAACATAAAATTTTGATCGATCTTTTAAGCAAACTCATATTTTCCAAAAAAATTCAAATTTCTGCATCAAAGAAAGTCTAAAAAGGGTATTTCTGGTCAACGAAAATCCAAGGATTAGGAAATCAACAGTAACGGGTAAAACTCTGTGAAAAAATTTTCAAACTACGTTTTAAAACAAGCATTCGCATGACTATGCATTAAACCACCAAAATAAGTGAGGAATCTTGAGCCATATAAAAGCATTTATCTTTAATGCTTCACTTTTCGATTGAGAGTGTGAAGATGTATGCCTTTTAAGTTAGAACTTGCTCGAGCAATTACATTTTGAAACTACAAAGATGGGCATTATACGTGACGAAGGTGCAATTAGAGGATCTTGACATTTCCTAGGATAAAACTCTCTCATAAAAACCCAACCAATGCTCACTTTCAGCATTGAAGATCAAGTAGAAAACCTGTTGAGCCTTAGCCTTTTCATTTCAAAAACTCACTTCAAGAAACCAACCATTCCTTTACATCTCTTGGCCATAGCCTAAGTTTCTGTTCTGTCAAGAAGAATTACTTCAATAAACACATTGAAATCCCCGAAGGATAAAAAATTACCATCCAAAAAAGAGAAGGGGAACTCCAAAGAAAAACATAATTCAGCAAAAACAAAGCTGCCAGGAGGAACCAAAGAACTAAAAGACCCAAGGATCATTTAATGCCAAGGGGAAGGTTCCTCAAATGAAACATAAAAAGAAGGCTCTCAATGAGAGAAATCCAAAAAGAGGTATCACTAAAACGTCAAAGAAAAGTCATCACAGACAAACTCTTAGGCTATATCAAAACCCCACTAAACCACCTAGAAAACCCCTCTTCCATAACCATCTCTACCCTCTTACAAATGTCTAGGGATAATTAGCACCGTCCCTATTTGAGTATTGCAGATTTGATTCTCGACCAAGCTTATAACGATAAATGAGCTACATGACTGACCCCTGAGTGAATTAGAAATTAGGAAACCCGATACACTTGAGTGAATTGAGTGACCACCTGTGAAGGCCTCAGTCATGTATATCTTACATCACGAAGAGTGAAAAGAGAGCTTGTTAGAACTAGTAGTTTTGAAAAACATCAAGGGTTAAAGCCCTGTCTGAAATCTTTTCACCCAGCCTGCAGGAATCACAGTTTTTCAGAATACAAAGACACCCTTCTGGACTTTCGAAGCAGTTGTTCTGAAAATTTGCTTGAGGACAAGCAAAACTCTAAGTGTGGAATACTTGATATCGCGTTAAAAGTCATGTTTTTACTACCGATATCCCTCTCATTCTAGAGCAATACTTGGCATTTGGACTCAAAAGATGCTCAAATTAAAAAAACTTTGCCAAGAAGATCAAAATGAAGTTGCACAAAAAAAATCAAGCAAAATGGACAAAAACAAAGATTCCACACACGAACGAAGATTCCACACACAAGTTATTTGCATACCTTTCCAGGTTTTAATCTATCTTCCAAATTTAAATATGTTTGCTCTTTATTTTATAAATTTAAATATACATGCTAGAATTGCCATGGTTAACTAGATAACTCAATTGTCTGCTATGATAGTCGTTTTGAGAGTTTTAAATATGTAATTGTGTTGTATGTTATGAGATTGCGGATGGTTTATATTATAAATAGATGTAGGAAATAAATCTTTATCGTTTATCTGCCCAACTCATGTTGTGACTAAAATCTTATCCAAAAATGAACGTAGATAACACATAGGGTATACGTCATTTAGTTATACTATGTTAGATTGAATCATTGAGCTCGGCGTGGACGGTGTTCTCTAGACCAAAATAGGATCCAAGAAACACGAAATATGGGAATAGAGGTAGATTAAGATTAAATTCATATAGACGATATTTTTGAGACAACTTTCGGAATATCCTCGACTTAAATAATACCTTTGCATGCTTATATCGAACTGTTGCTTTGATCGTCTTATTGCATGTTCTTGTTTGATTGTTGCCTTAGGATTATCATAATAGTGAAATACAAATGGCATTAAATATAGTGACGTAATATGACAGCCCCAATTCGACTGTTCTTTGATATAGTACTGGAAACGCCTACGGCGGAGTACAAATATATGGAAGTCGAGAACGACCGAAGGTAGTCACATGATGAATCGAATAACAAACGTATTACTTAAGTTTCCATTTGTAGTATAAACCATCCCTGTATTCTTGCATACCCGAGTAATGTTGATAATATGGGTATACATTTGAGAGAACTTTCGGTGTATGCTTTAATATATTCTGCAACCCACGTGACATTCTATTTGCCTGATTGTGGACACCTCCGCATTAGCCCGATAGAAGGATTGCAGTAATAGCTCACATTCACTTATGAACTTATCCCCATTAGAACTCTACATATTTAACAACTCCTAAACCACTTCATAGTAGACAATCGCTTTAATTGCTAAATGCCTGAAGTAACCTCCACTTTCTAGTTTATTTTAGTTTAATTTAGAATAGAAAACCCAAAACCAAAACCAACTCTTTTATCCCTAGCTAAATACATAAAAGTTTCTAAATCCCCTAGTTTCAATTTGCCGCGCTTTGAAGAACTATCCTAGGTCATACGTGTCCTTTGCTAGCCCTTTGATTAGAATAATAGTAACCATAGGCCCCAGCCTTACAAATTTAAAACCCACTGTTGTCTCGCATCACCATTAGAAATCCCAACGACCGGTGTGCAACACAACAAGCATCACCCTCAATATTAACAAGCTAACTACATCATAACAAACACAATAGCTAATCTACTCATGAATCATGGTAATATATCGTAAATCTAACATAACAATAGCATGTAACATTATGAAAGATAAGGATAGAAATAACCGTAAGTAATGCGTAGATTGAATAGATGCTGAAAGATTACACAGACAGAGATCCGAAATATCCTAAACAATATTACAAAGGAGATCCTCCAAGACTTCAACACTATTACAAAAACTAGCCTCCGTTAGTCTTGGTTAAGTATTAACCAAGATCTAACTTGAAACTAACCTAAAACTAACAAACTAACTAACTAAATAAACTAGAGAGAGAAAGTAGAGAGAGAGAATTCTAGAGAGAATGAAAGAATGAGAGGTATGTTGGAAATGAGAAATGGAGGATACTATTTATAGGAGAAGTCATGAAGTTTAGGTAGCATCCTTTAAGAACAAAGAACAAGCACCAAAGTTCAATCAAGGGTAGCAAGTAATCGGGGGGTGAAAATGGCCCTTGGGTACCATCTACAAAGGCAAAACAATAGGCAGATGGCCCATATGGGGCCGTATACGGCCCTTAAGGTGTCGTATACAGCACCTATATATATGTAAGTAGTAGAGCAATCTTTGAACAACTCTTAATACAATGTCGATAATAGCCTGTGAGTCCTAAATACTTTACGAAACTCCCATGCTAACTGTGGGACCTTCCATCCCATTACAGCTTCTATTTTGTTAAAATTCACAAGATTGACTTCTTTGTTCACGGCGTGACCAAGAAAAACAAACCTCTTGTAGTCAAATTTCGTACTCCAATTATATTGCATAGACCTTTTCTTTCAAAAGAAACTCTCGGATTAGTCTCAAAGGAAATTCATGCCTTTCCTTGGTTTTACAATAATTCAGAACATCGCAAATGAGAAGTATGATAAATTCATTGAGATACGTTTTACATACGTGTTTGGTGAATATATGAATGCTATAGTCGCATTAGTAAGACTGAAAAGCGTAACGAGGAATTTGAAATGTTCGTAACAAGTACTAGATGCAGTCTTTGGTATATTTGATTCATGTAACCTCAATTGATGGTAACCAGAATGAAGATTGATTTTTGAAAACCACTGAGCACCTTGAAGTTGATCAAACAAATCATCCACCCTTGGAAGAGGACAGCAATTCTTGACCGTAAATTTGTTAAGTTCACGGTAATCAATGCACAAATGAGAAGAACCATCATCCTTTTTGACAAATAAGAAAGGTGCTCCCAAAGGAGAATGACTAGGGTGAATAAAAACCTTGTATTGGAGCATCTTAAAGTGGATTAAATAACTCTTGCATTCAAATAGTGTTAAGCGATTTTGATCTTTTGCAACTGGGGTTATTACAAGAATAAGATTGATACAAAATTTTACGAGTCTAGAGGGATATAGTCCTTCTAAGTCTTCCGAGATGACCTCAAAGAAATCGTTGATAATAGAATGTTTTGTAGTTTTAACTTATTAGCCTTTACGCTCATGAGTTGTTTCTTTTCGTCTTTGAAGTGTTCTATGAAAATCTCAGGTATTACACCACCATTTAAGTGGTATACGAACTACTTTCTCAAACATACAAGTTCTACCTAAATTTCATCAAGTAATTCATTCCCACAACTACACCAAAACTTCCGAGTCCGAAGGGTAACAAGTCAATGCTAAAAGAGAAATCTTCTAGCACTAGAGTATACCCTTATGTAACATCTTTTAGTCTCTATGCGCACTTATTAATAAAATTATTTCAAAGTCTCCCACTCAAAATAAGCCATCGAGTTTCCTACTGTGTTGATTGGTGCCACTTGACGAGCTATCATCCAACATTTAATTGTAAAGTGACCTCTAAAGTTTCAAATTGAATAAACACAACATAATGCAGATGTGTGATGATAGTAGTTACATCTTACTCATAGAAGATGTTAACCAGTGTAACTCTCTCTTCATGTGTTAGTATCTACGAATTTCTAGAGCACCCTCTCTCTCTTGTTACTGTTTCTACATTCCCTGTCTTATTGGTCTCATCGATTAACAATCCACCCAGCAGTATTGCGCCTTGGATGGTAGGAGGCTCAGTCACTTCTACCATTCTGCTAATATCCAAAACAAAGTTGTTGATGTACTTCTCAATTTTCTTAGCTTCAAGTGCCATGGAATGAGGTCTTATTTTTGCCAACTCATGAAATTGTCCGATATACGTTGCATGATTAACTCCCATCGTAGAGGAATTCCAAAACTTGTTCACTAACTTCTTCATTTCGTTATTGAAAGAATATTTCTCCTTAAACAGTGCCTTTATTTATTTATTTTATATATTTATTTATGTACTTACTATTATTATTATTATTATTATAATTTGAATTCTCGACTATTAGTTACATTTTAACCTTCGTTGTCATTAGCTCTACCATGATTCAATATGTTGTTACTAACTTGCATCGCAACTTTGAATATTAAGGCCCACCACTGTCGTGCAATGATCGCAACAACATTGGAGTTCTTGCCTTCAATACAACAAATTTCTCCAGTTCAACCATCAGTTCAATCACCATTATCACTTGTATGACCACCACCGAGTGTTTCTCCTCCACGTGTAAATATTACGAGTAATGCGTCTTAGTAGTATGCTCACTAAAATTTTCGAATTCTTATTAGTTTAGAATAGATTAATACTTTGGAGTTTATCAAGGCATAAATACACAAGACTCACAAACATTAGAATGATTCGGTAAGGAATATAATTGGAATTTTATTACCATACGACACGAAGATAGCACATGAGACACGCAAACATGGTAGGATAAGCACACATACGTTGGAACACCTTTGTCAATTAAGTCTGCAGCCGTAATTATGAAAGTATTCTTTCATACACATACTTATCTTCCAAGTCCTTGTATCACAATAAGCTTTGTATTTATTGAAAGAGATCAGATAGTTATGGAATCCTAAGCAACATGTAGACGAACCACATAAAGAGTCATTGGATGATGAAGAAACGCTTACAACGTCCTTCTAATTTGAAACAGTTAAAATGAATGATCGAAACTAGCTACAACTAGCTTCACGGAATTGTATGCACACATAACTTCCTAACTCATGTTCTATATGTGGGTTCCTTATTTATAGTCGAGGCCAATCCACCTAGATCTCTATAAACAATAATGGCTCTGATACAAATCCTTCACACCCCGTCTAAAGCGGAAATAACGGGGTATAACGGTAATAGGATCATAACACATCATTATAACGAATTCTATTTGAAATACAATATCCAATGTGTCATGATGCCAATAACATGAATAACGGTTCATGTCGTGCATACATTTCAACAATGAATTCAAAATCTTACAAACAAACGTACACTACGATATTAAGGCAAAACATGCCTTCACTAACAACCATGATGTACCACAAGTCTTGAATAACTCTTAATGCAACCCTAAAGGTCCACTAAGTTCTCTTGTCCAATGCTTTAAGTCCACTAGTATAACCTGAAAAGATATGTTCAAAAACGTCAACACGAATGTTGGTGAGTTTCGTAGGTTTGGAATCAGACACTAGAAAAATAAAGCATTTTGCTGTGATGATAATTGAGTAGGACAATGCATATGAAAAGGTACACAAGTGAAATAATATAACCAAACATCTCCACAAACTGTCATCACCTCACGAAGGAGTAAGACCCAACCAAATCCTATGAATGCGGTAGCTACCCATATATGACCTTCAATGTGTGCCAACGCATATATTAGGTGCTTACTCTCAAAAGAGAGCAAGGCCTTTTGCAAAACAACACAACCTTCAATGTATAGTAACAGTACACATTAGGTACTTACACTCGAAAGAGTAATGCCTTTTTATAAAAATGAATACAACAACCGAATGCACATAAGTCACATAGTGTCACACATTTCAAGCATATGTCCAAAATAAAAATGAATGTAATCACAACATGAAAACAATTGATAAAACATGAACATACTTTTTCCCCAATTTGAAAACATGTAATGAAAACGGGGCCACAAAAACTCACCTCGAGTACCAAAGTAAATATCGTCCGCAAATGATCCCACCAAACATAAAGCAAATCTACAAATGAATACGTATAGGTTACAACCTAGATAATACTATGTCCTTCCATTGTATCCCAAGTTCCAAACCAAATCACCTCTATTACCTTTCCTCACAACTTAATATCAAATATCTTTTCTAAAACAAACTCTCGTTCATACAAAATAGTAGTAATTTTACTCTATCTTGTATTTCAGATTCTGTCCAGAATTTCATATCACTTTACGAATTTTAAACAATGACTAAACAAAATCATTTGACTCTAAAACTTTTACCGGTGACACTTTGATGTATTAAAAGTACTCAGTAATTTTTCCAGAATCTATTTCTTTAGTTAACTATTTCTAAAAATTCGCCAATATGAACTGCTCTAAACCGTTAACACTTTCTAACTTCACAAAACTTATATTTTATTTAAAATACTTAAATACTCACAAAATTTTCAATATGTTTACAGAAAATTGATAACACTTTAAAATTAATCCATTACAAATTTCAAGACCAAATTCATAGTTTAACCTGCGTTTCAAAAATCCAAAATTTTACCAAAAATTACAAACCGAAAACTCAGAAATGACCTTTAATCTTATAAAATTATTTTGACGGAATTATACTCAACAATTGGACACGAAACTAATGTCATTTGAAATTAGACTTCTTATACTTAGTCTTAGACTCAAATTTCATCAAAAATCACTATAAAACGATCAAGTTACACCATTCCCAAACCGATAAACAATTCTGTCCAGATTTAGGGTTTGTATAATCAAACCTAAATCCTTGTGTAAATAATCCAAAACGCTCAATCAAACGAATATTATTCACTCTTAATGATTTAAACACTGATTTCAAATATATCCTAATGATTTCATTCACTAGGAATACAATGGATTTGAACCGAATAAAACTGACAATACGAAATAATCGAATTACGTTCGGAATAAAAGAATCGGATAGAGATTATACCAACTACCGATGATCCTCACAATAATCGTTGTTATAATCTGTAATATGAACGTTTTATGAGAATCAAAACGTTCCTTGCAATAAGAGAATGAAGAAGACGAAGATTTAGGACACAAAAACTTACCGAAAACACGAATACGCGAGTTCTCGATCAATAGAATGAATTAGATGATTATTTGAGTTCTTAGGGTTTGGATTATGAATATAGACTAATATTTTCGTTCTTGGATGTCTGGAGTCGAATAATGGGGTTTTGAAATCGTTTTTAGGGCTTAAACACGTTTATATGCGAATAACTAACAGTTTCAGAAAAGAAAATTCATAATACACTGCAGCAGTTTACAAAATAATTTTTATAAAATAATCTGCTTTGTTTCAGAGGCCAAAAACTTGAGAATATTTGTAAAACATCGAGATCTATAACTTTTTTAGTTTTGGCCGAAGCCTGAAAACGATTCTAAATAGGCAAAAATGGCCTCTGAAGTCAACTACGAAAATAAATCAGCATAAACCAAAACTTTTCGGCTTAGGATTTTGTTTATAGTTTTAGGCTTACTTGAGTTGAATGAGTTCGGCCAGCCAGATCATCCAAGGAGGAATTTGGGTCAGTTTTCTTTGGGCCAAACAAAAGACACAAAAACTTGGATCACACGGTCCAAAAATAATTGATACACTTTGTTTGTTTTACGTTTTGCTTTGTATCTCCTTCGTTACACGTCGGATTGAGATGATTCTTTTTGCGTTGGATTCAATTTTCAAAAATGAAGACTTTGAGGTAACTAAACCCTTGAATTTAGTATTATTTTTTTTTAAATGACTTTTTACAGCTCGAACTACAAAAACGGTTTGGTGACGGTTGTCACAATTTGAGAATTAGAGACTTGAATTAAGATTAGAATTGAAGATTTCATGATGAAGGTTTTTTCTTCCTTAATATAAAGGGGCTTTGGAAGTTTTTTTAGAAATAAATACCGATAAGAATGAAACTGTACACGTGGGAGTATATAATTAAATTTTTCCCAAAAATAAGTACAGTCTGGAAGACTGAGAAACCCATTTACGTTTTCTACTATATCATCTCATTTAAATGATAATACTTAATAATAATTCTATTTTCGCGTACTAAAATAATGCCTAAATTTAGGGTGTTACAACTCTCCCCCACTTATTCTGTTCATGTCCTCACGAACCACTCTTGATGCACCGAAGGATAGTACACTATCATCCATTCCTCGGGTTTCTAAGTAAACTCAGAACTCTTTCGATGTCACCACTGAACCTTGACAATAGAAACCGTCTTATTGCTTAACTACTTATCTTTTTGATCAAGAATTATAATTGATTCCTCTATGTAGCTTAACTTATCAATAATTTGGATTTCAGGAAGTGGCATGTAAGAAGCTTCATTAACAAGACATTTATGAGGTTGTGACATGTGAATAGTATCGTGAATACCACCTAGCTGAAACGGTAATCGCAACCGATAAACAACCCTTCAGACAAGATCAAGAATTTCAAAAGATCCAAAAAACTTGGGACTTAGCTTTCCTCTTTTGCGAAAACGAATGATGCCCTTCCAAGCAGAGACTTTAAGCATAACTTTATCACCTATTTGAAATTCTATTGGTCTTCTACGTTTGTCAGCATATGATTTGTGTTGGTCTTTAGCCATTTTCAACCTTTCATGAATTTGGTCAATCTTTGGGTGGTTAATTGGACCACATCAGCGCTTCCTAATTCACGCTGACCAACCTCTCCCCAACAAATGGGAGTATGACACTTTCTACCATAAAGCATCTCATACGGTGGCATCTTAATTTTGAATGGTATAGTAGCTATTGTTATATGAAAATTCCACCAATGGAAGATGAGTATCCCAACTACCACCCAAATCAATAGCACAAGCTCTAAGCATATCTTCCAGAGTTTGAATAGTTCATTCACTTTGATCGTCTGTTTCAGGAAGAAAAGTCATGCTAATACATAATTGTGTACACATATATTCTTGAATTTCATCCAAAATCGAGAAGTGAATCGTGTGTCTCCATCAGAGACAATAGGAATTGGTAAACCATGTCTAGAAACAACCTCCTTAACATAGATATCAACTAGCACTTTAGAAGATAAGGTTTTCTTAATGGGAAAGAAAAAAGCACTTTTAGTTAAATGGTCCACGATCACCCAAATAACATCATGTTGTCGAGGGGTCCTCGACAATTTAGTGACTAAATCCATAGTGATGTGTTCCCATTTTCATAACGGTACCTCCAAAGATTGGAGTTTCCCGTATGGTTGTTGGTGCTCGGCTTTAACCTGTAAACAGGTGAGATAGTTTTGCACATGTTTATCGATATCACGCTTCATACCATGCCACTAATAATCATATTTTAAATCACTGTACATCTTGGTAGCACCTGGATGGATAGAATATTTCAATTTGTGAGCCTTTTCTAAAAACATTTTCTTAACATCACTCGTTCTTGGCATCTAAATTCTACAATAACGAGTCTTTAAACCCCTAGAATCATCAAACAAATCAGGTTGTTGACCCGTTAAACGTTGTTTATTCGGTTCGGTAGAAGACAATGCTTCAACTTGAGCAGCTTTAATAGTATCAAACAATTGAGGAGATACAACCATACTAAGAGATTTAACAAGAAGAATATAATGAGTAGCCTTTCGGCTAAGAGCATCAGCCACTACATTAGCTTTACCAGGGTGGTAAAGAATGTCACAATCGTAATCTTTCACTAAATTCAACCATCTCCTTTGTCAGTTATTCAGATCAAGGCTGATCAAAGAAATATTTCAAGCTTTTGTGGTTGTTATAAATAGTAGATTTCACTCCATATAAATAATGTCACCAAATCTTCAAAGCAAAAACCACAGTTGCTAACTCCATATCATGAGTAGGATAGTTTTGCTCATGCACTTTAAGTTGACGTGAAGCATAAGCAATAACTTTCTCTCGCTGCATTAGAATACAACCCAGACCAAGCTTTGAAGCAACACAATAAACAACCATATCCTCAGTACCTTCAGGTAGAATAAGGATATGAGCTTGAATGACCTTTTCTATCAACAATTGAAATGCTTTAGATTGCTCCTCACCCCATTTCCACTGAACACTTTTCCGAGTCAACTGTGTTAAAGGAGTAGCTGATTGAACGTAAAAAGTCACGTTTTTGCGTACATAATTCCCACCTTTTTAGCACCAAACTTGATGAAATCACTTGATATTAATACTTTTTCATCCTAAATCATCATCAAGGCTAAATATAGGGCGTTGCTTTAAAAATCAATCAAAATGGATAAATAACGTGCAAAATAGAGCATAAATGATACGGTCACGTTCTATGAGTACTTTTAAACATATTACCTTGAAATTATGCTTTGATTATCTCATTGTGATCTTCAGGTAATTACAAATGCGTGGATACAAAGAATGCTGAAAATGGACCAAGAATTAAGAAGTTATGGCCAAACGAAGTACTACTACGCGACCAAGACTTATGACCCAGTGCACAAGACTACGACCCGTAGCATACACCCCTACAGGGCCGTATACCACCCCTATGGGGGCGTATACGACCCCTATAGGGAAGTATACCACCCCTATGGGGGTGTATATTACCCCTAGGTGGTGGTATACCACCCCTTTTGGTGTCTAATACCCCCTCGTAGGTGATGAATACCCCCTCGTAGGTGCTGAATACCCCCTATATGGTGTCCGATACTACCCTTACGGTACCGAATTTCTAAGCTAGGGGTGGTATTTCAGTGCAAATCGGAAGACTCGGGTGTCAAGTTGTGGAAGCTTGTGTTAGATGCCTTTACCTATAAATTGAGGGCCAAACCTCCTCATTTCTCATCCATTCAACACACACACCACATTCATCTCCAACACACATATTTACTTTCTCTCTCTATTCTCTCTCTAGCTTTCTCTCTCTAGGTTAGTGCTAGGTTAGTAGTTAGTTAGTTCTTTGTCAATACTTAACCAAGACTAAGAGAGGGGTAATATTGTAATATTGTTGAAGATACTGGGAGGGGTTATTATTGTAATATTGTAAAGATATTCGAAAGTTCCGCTCGTTGGAATCTCTCAGCATATATTCAAACTACGCATTATCCACGGTTATCTCTTTCCTTATCTATTATAATGATGATTGTTATTGTTATTCTTATTATGCTAGATGTAGGATTTATTGCCATGATTAGTGAGTAGTTATATTGTATGTTTGTTGTAATGTAGTTAGTCGTTAATTGGGATGATGTCATTATGAAACAACGGAGGTATCACTGTGGTGTTAAGAACGGTCGGACAATTAGTGGGTCTGTCACTCTATTCATGCACCCAGGAATCTTCATATTCCAAGAAGGGTCATTGTTCCGTAATAGGGCGGTGTTGAGAGTTGAGCAGCCTCCTCCGATCGATATCACGATAGCCTAGTTACTCAGTGACATATTGATTGAGCAATCAATCAGTAGGGTACTAGTGTTTACACCACAAATACTTGAAACAAATAAAATACAAATCTTTAGAAAGACGTTTTCATAACTTAAATTAAAACATCATCCCAATGCAAGGTTAACGAAGTCACAACAAACACCCCCTCTATCCTGACTGTTATCCCTTATTTTATTTTATTGTTTAGTACTAATCAGTAGTATAGTTTAGAAAACAAAACAAAACAAACAAACTCCCAACCATTTTTAAACTCCGTCATTAGCTAGAAACGAACATCCTGATTACTCTGTTTCACAATACCGTTGATTTTAAAGAACGGTCCTAGGTCATACTTGCTGATGTACACCTTTAGGTTATATAGCCATAGTAAACTTAGGCCCCATCATTTATAAATATTAAAACTTACCCGATCCGCATCTCGACGGTTGGAGCAACGACCGGAGTGAAATCCGACCGACCGCTCAGGCACGATCAAGTTTTTGGCATCGCTGCCGGGGAATCAACTATAAGACTCAGAGACGTCATAATGAACTTTCTTGCTAGTGAACCCTTAGGATGGTTCTTTCTTCTTAAACCCCTAAAAATTCTTCCTTTCCCTAATCCTAAATCATACGTCGTACCCATCTAACGAGAGAAGCGATCATCTTCCCACAATCCTACAACCGCCGCATGCATCACTCTCGCCGACTATAACAAACCCTCGATAAAAGTTCAAGGAGGACCAATACGCTACCCGGAGATTGAAGGTGCATCATTCAAACTTAAGCATGACATAGTGCAGTTGATTCTGAATCGCTGCCAATTCAACGGACTACCGGACGATGACCCCAACTCCCATCTCAATAAATTCATCACCTTATCCGACTCTTTCAAGCAAAACGGGGTTGAGCAAGATATAGTCCGTCTATATCTGTTCCCCTACTCTCTTTATCTTCACGCACAGAATTGGTTCGAGGAATTAGAAACCAACTCTATCTCCTCATGAGCGGAAACGGAAACTAAGTTCTTAACACAAAGTACTTTCCCCCATCCAAACAAATCAAGTTCAAGAAAGACATTTTGAACTTCCAACAGTTTCAAGATGAATCGATCTACAATGTTTGGGAAAGATTTAAGAGATTGCTCTAAAGATGTCTAACCACCAAATAGAACGATCAACCCAGTTATGCACATTTTACAATGGTCTTGCTGCTCAACACAAGCCGCTGCTCGATGCCGCTGCTCGAGGCAACTTCACAATTTGCACGGACGACGAAACCTGGAACATGATTGAGAGCATGACCATGAATTACAATGATTGGAACACTTATGAGCATCCCTCATCATCGGCACCACTTGACGTTCCCAATCCCATGCAAGCTGAGGCGATCAAATCTCTTACGGAACACATCGGGACGCTAACCGTGGAAATAGGAAAGCTGAAGAAACCTCCTCAACAGGTCTACCATATTCAATCCGGCCGAAATTGTACCAATCCACAAGTTGAGTACGAGAACCCTGTTGATGGTGCAACCTACTATGACCAGTTCCGAACTCATCCATGTCCACCTGATTATACTCAAACCTCTACTCCTCGACCCAGACCAAACCAATACCTACCAATTCGACCACCCAACCAATTCTAAAACCCATCCTACCCGCAAAAACCTCAACTTAATTATACCCAACCACCATTGCTTTCTGGAACCACACCTGAGATGGCTCAACCTTATGAACCTACGAGGCCAATTACTAGTCTAGACAACACCCTC
This sequence comes from Pseudognaphalium luteoalbum, assembly GCA_963422505.1. Lineage (NCBI taxonomy): Eukaryota > Viridiplantae > Streptophyta > Magnoliopsida > Asterales > Asteraceae > Pseudognaphalium > Pseudognaphalium luteoalbum. The sequence goes on along the minus strand of OY730196.1, from coordinate 62,540,507 downwards.
ACACAAATCTTCCAAATGATTACGGCTAGACAAGACCAAGTTGATCTCTTCTTAAGAGAACAACTAACTTTACTAAATACCCTAGTAACCCAAGTAGGTCGACTAGTAGAACGTATCGATACTAAAACACAGGGTAGTCTACCTAGTAATACCTTCCATAACCCACATACCGAAGAAGCCAACCAAGTAACCAACCAAGACTCCAAGGTGGCACCAAGCCAACCTTCACTTCTTTCTCCGGTGAAAGAACGATCTCCTGTCACACAGACAGTTGAGAAAAAGTCTTCTCCAAACCCTAAGAAGGTAAGCATACCATTTCCGGGACATCTCAAGCAGCGACTTGATGAAACCTAAGCCTTCAAGTATACAAGAATATGTTAGGAGACTTATGTCAAACAAAGATAAGGTACCCAAAGTACCTAATCTTCCGCTAACCACTGAATGTTCAGGTGTCCTTCAAAATAGTCTGCCAGAAAAACTAGGAGATACCGGACGTTTTACCATTCCTTGTTCCATCAACCAATCAGGCAATATCTGCTCTCTAGCCGATCTAGGAGCGAGTATCAATCTAATGGCGCATTCATTATTCAAAAGACTAGAATTAGGAGACCGAAGACCCACCAAAATGAGTGTTCAGCTAGTTGACCAATCCATTAGATACCCAAAGGGAATAGCTTCGAACATCATGGTTAAAGTCGACAAGTTCTTTTTCCCAACTGACTTTGTGGTAATGGATATTCAGGAAGATATAAACATCCCTATAATCCTAGGTAGACCTTTTATGAACAGAGCTAGAGTACTCATCGACATGCACTCTCAGATGATCAGCTTACGCGCTCATGGAGAAAGTATCACATTCGAGATCGATAAGACAGACTGCGCTTTGATGGAGAATGTTGAGCTATATACTGTCTCTGTTAGCAAAGTTACATCGGATGACGAGACCTCTGAATCAGCAGCTAAGAAGGATGAAGAGATGAAAGAAGAATAGGAGCCTCTTGCCGATGATATTTTTGCTTGTACTCTTGAAGGAATAGTTTGTAACACCCCCAAATTTATTGTTTAGCGGAAGCAAGATTTGGGTGTTACTAATCAATAACAAAGCACATAAGATAAAGCGAACGACTCTAAATGCGTCATTTAAAACCATTGCATAGACAATATAAAAATTTTACATTGTTGTTCTTGTTACAAAAGCTCTCAGCTAAATGTAAAAGATTCTAAGGCATATCTAATTGTACAAAATGTAGAAATGCATGTGAATCTTTTGTAATCTGAATGCGACTCGAGCTAAAATATCCTGAGCAGATCTACTTCTGCTGGGCACCTGAGAATACATGCTAAAAGGTCAGCTAGAAAGCTGGTGAGCTCACAGGTGTAAATCGATGAAATCCAAGTTATGAACCACAAGATTTAGTTTAGTGATTTGCAAACATGCAAATAAAATATGAGTGTATATAATTGCCATGAGCACATAGTTTGAGCTTAACTGAGTGTGCCAGGATCCACGTTCAAGGACCTGATCGAGTTTGCCCTCGACATGTGCCTAATCTACACATGTATGAACAAATGAAAATGCGTCCGTTCGACTGCAGTCGTAGTAGCGCGACTACCCCGGACGGGGATTGTCAATCCCATATGGTACCATACACTAACATTCACGCTATCACAGTATAAACAAACTATGTTGTGAGGGACTTCATGATTAGATAACATAACTCATGCAATCAATATATCGAGGTTTTGTACTTGTGTTCATATGTAAAACAAAATCGAGCATGTAATCCCACCCCTGGGTAAAAACAGTAAAGAGGGGCTATGAGACTCACCTGAGTCTTCGCATTTATATCTATAAACGTAAGTAGAGTGCTAAACAGCTGTTAGGTTTTCCGAACCTGTAACCTTCTAATGTCCTGGACATATAAGGTTATATAAGTAGATGTCCCGTAAGACCATCCATGCTAGTGTTCATTCCACTAGTTATGTCCAATGTTTCGTTATCGTTGCGTTTAGTAGCATGTGTGGCCCGTTGGTGATTGTTTAGGTACGTAATAATAGTTTCTGAAGTTATTATTATTATGTTTCATTTTATTTTATTACTTCCTCGTATAGTTCCTGTGCTGGTGTACTTGTAGGTATATAAATATATATTGTTTCAAGAATACCGTATGCGACAATAGAGACATATATTTATGTAATTATATTTATCCGACAATTATGAGTTCATTCGTCTTTTTGATTTCTTACGACAATATGGTATTCACGGAAATAATAATATACGATAATAACATTTTGACAATCCAGTAATTTATCCGACAATTACTATTCCGACATTAAGAGTTTCAATTCTTCCGTGATTAACTCCGAAAATAATAATATGCGATAATAGGGCAATGCGTCAATAGGATTCTCGAACACTGTTCATGCGAGAATGGGAATTCACGGGCACTGTTCATGCGTGAATGATATTCACGGATCTTGTTTATATGTTAATGAGATTCACGGGTTTTTGTTTATGCGTGAATGATTATTCACGGATTTTGTTTAAGAGATAATGATATTCACGGAATGCATTATCCGACAATAGGTATTGTCGGACAATGGGATTCACAGACAGAATGTCGAAGTCCAGTTATATTTTTCATCCGACTTCAATTAATTATTTGACCAAGTAAAATTTAGTTAAAATTCATGAAATTTTTATATGACGTTCCCCTATGTCTTAGCTTTCTAAATCATATTTTTACATATGAACTGAATAAACAGAACTCGTGATAAAAATTTGGAAAGTATCAGGTGTCAAATAGAAGAGTTCAGTGACATGCATTAATTCAAAAATTCATAACTTAAGTTTTATAAAACTTCACAGAATGTGTGAGTAGGGGAATTAAAGGTAACACAAAAACACAGCTTTTCCAAGTGGTCCCATCCGTTTTCATCGGGTCTTTTACTAGATATACAGTTTACAAGTTCACCCAGATTCTGGTCAGAAAGGTACAGTAGGTACATGTACTTTTATTTCGTTTCTTAAAATATTAAATGGACGAGTTAACACATGAGGCTTACAGATTATGAAACTAGACATCTTGAACTTCGTTTTAGGCTTAAGAAATGTAAGATTTCATTAAGGAATGGTCTCGTTATGTTCGATCTAAACCGATCTATTTTATTGTCCAGTGGGTAAAGCTATTATCTAGTGGTCCTTAGCATGTTCATCCGATTTTTAAGCATGTTTTGGACATAAATCAGTAGATATGAAGCACCAACATGTTCATAAGCTTAATCCAAGTAAATCAAGGGAAAAAAGGAAGGATTTATACCAAGCCAAAGCTGAGTTAGAATCGAAATGTGGAGATGTGTAGCTGCAGCGCGTTATTCTGACTTCTCCTTGCAAAACCGATGAAGGAGGGTGATGGAGGGTGATGGTGGTTGCTAGATTTCCTTGGAAGAGGTGGATCAAAGTGTTGTGGTTGTGGTTTGGTCATTTTCCAGAGAGAGGGCAGAGAAAGAAAAAGATTTGTGTGAAAGTGAAGTGAGAGTGAAAGAAATGAGAAGGGGGTTAGGGTATTCAAGGGGGAAAGGGCTTGGGCCGACCCATGGGATGGGCTTGGGCCTTCTCTGGGCCAAATTGGATCTGATCCAAGTGTGGGTTGGGCTCGGGTCTTGTCCCTCGAGTTTGGGTTACGTTTATTTGTCGGTTAAAGTTAATTTGTGCGTTTTTGTCGCGTTTATGACGTTTTATAGAATCGTATTTATTTATTGCATGTCATTATCATAATATTCATATGTTTTGATCTATTAAGAAATATTTAAATGATTTAAATATTTTGTTTACCAACGTCCATATTTGATGTGATTTGGATTTCATCCGAATCGCACGATTGAATCAAATCGCGTACGTGTGTACATATATTAAAATATATCAATGCACATAACGACACACATAATTAATCCTAATTACATGTATTTACACTTATGATTAGGCACTAATTATAGTCCTAATTTGTCGGGTGTTACATAGTTAATCCTTTCTTGGATCCAACAAGGCCAATCACCTGCCCTCGAATCTGCAAACTAGAAGACATCGAACGGACTATCATAGACAATCTGAAGAAGATCTCGGATTTCAAAACAAGCAGACTTACAAGTCTGGAGCCACCTATACCTTCTCAAGGGATTCAAACCCTTGTTTCATCTGAACCTCAAACACACTTTGAGACAGGAGCTATATCTGGGTCCGATTATTCCGATTCACGTAAAAAGAGAGACACTACAAAGCTATCTTCTTCTCTAATATCCCAAGTCACTAACAACGTAGTTGAGCACCCTGATCTACATAAGGTTGATATTCCTGCTTTAGAGGTGACTCGGGACACATACCTGTGGATATTCATCCTTCTCCAGAACTATCTGATTCACAAGCATTATCTCAAGAAATCATCTGCATCCCAATTGTCTCTACTGATGAGAAAATGATTTCTCTGATAAACGAATAGGATGGAGACCCTCACATCATAAATGTAGCTATTAGAAATTCCACCAATAATTACTCTATACATCAAAGATGGCTAATAGCAGTTATTGAAGCAGCATCCACTATCCATCTCACTAGCAAAGGAACCCAAGATCCGCTCATCCTTAGATATTGCATCAGAGTATTCGCCGATGCTCTCAAATCTCAGCTCAAAGAAGAAAGGAAAAACGCGAAGGAACTATATTTCTACATTGAGCAGAGACAAATATACCGCAAGGTATATGACTCTCTCATGGGTTCAACTTTTCCTTATTCCTCAAAACCAAAGGGGATATTGGATGTTATCAGAAAACTTATCGAAGAAGCTACTGGAAATCCCAGTAACTACGCTGACATGATGATAATGAGCAATCTTCGGGCATTCCTTGACTTACTAGATGCTAAAGATCACATGAGTACCAAAGAAAGCAATCGATTTGTCATAAGGTCTATTTTAGATCATCATATTAAGTTGATAATCGAAGAGCTTAGGTACATCACTTGGGATGAAAGGAGGCGTAATCACTCCAAAAGTGTTAAAGATATTTCAACACTCGACGTCGTCACTTATGTGATAACTCGATTACATGATGTATTAAATATAGAAGACGCCGAGAAAAAGGAGTTTATCTTTCATGCTGGATATCACGAAATATTCAACAAATTGATTCATATCTTCACAAACTCTAGTTTCCCTTTCACCCTTCATCAGCACCAGCTAATCAAAAGCTTGTGTAAATCTATAGCCGTATTCGGAGGAAATCCTCACACTGGAGAATTTAAAGATCTAAATTTGAAATTACTGGCATTTATGGAGTCCTTCAAACTTAGGCATCCGATGAGGGAACTGATCAAGACAAGAAAAAACAAGCTGATTGATCCCATTGGGCCAGTCATCAAGGCATTTGATTACATCACCCAAGGATTACTAGGTCTTTCCATAGCTGCCTTAGAGCAATTTCAACACTTCAAAATAGATACCATGGAACTATCGGATCTAATCTCAACCATGGCCTGCCATTTTCAAAGGATCTATCCTCCGCGCTACACATTCCCACAGCCTAGGGCACATAATGTCACCATCACTTGCCCTGAGAACTCCTTCCCAATATCTAATATCGAAGGAGTAAAGTCCAACTCTCGACTCTAAAATCAGCGCTTCTCGGGAGGCAACCCGTGCAATAAGACGTGTTGATGGTTGTGTGTCAATAAGTGAAGAAAATCTCTGAATATCCTTCACACTTGGATATACCTGCAATACTTTCAAAACATTTCAACTTATTTTTGAAAAATCATTCGTCTCGAGAAAATAGTAAAAGCTTTCAGAAAATTAGTTCACGTGTTTCGAGCATTTGAGGTACTTGTATACTACTTTTATGCAGTATGTTCGAACACGTTTAAAAACATATGTTCTACAAAATGCTTTGTAGTAGAAAACATCTTTTCATTTTGAGATAGTGATTCCTTTTAATTACAAAGATATGAAGTTGAATGAAAAGGTATATCCAATGTGTTCACACCTACGAGATTATTTCACAAATGTGTTGGTTGAAATGAAAGGATAAGCCCATATTTAAAAGCAAGCCCCTAAAGCTAAATAATCCGCATGGAGCTGTCACATAACGAAGATTTCAAGAACTCTTCTCGCAACATATTCAGACCTTTAGCTTTAGCTACCTGGGGAGTTTCTTCATCCTTTCTCCATTTTTATCTTTTTGCTTTACTAGCACTGTTAATTAATCAAAGTAATCTATACCATATCCTAAACTTATCACTAAGTGTGGGATTCCAGCCCAAAATTAACACTTGAGAAACATTATTTACATGTTTAAACGTTAAGTGTGGGATTTTACTTCCAGTAAAATCCCCACTAAAGAGAACATTAGGGACAAGGTTCCTCTAAGTGTGGGATAGCGGTATAGTATACCTTAGATTTTTATATCCAAATAGCGAATCAGAAAATGTTCCTCACTTTAAAAAGTAATCAAAAATTTTGCGTAAAACAAAGAAAAGCATGAGCTTAACTTCGACAGTAGATAGCTACTCATTCATTTAGCTCTGCTATTTCTTTGAATTTTAATATTTCTAAAAGGAACCATTTTTAATATGAGTAAGTGATATTGGAAAGTAGTGTAAATAAGATAGGAATTTCTCAAATTAAGAAATGATAATCTTAGGGGCAGCGCATGACTAAGCACATACAACCCATTTTAATTGCAGTGAGGTACCTTGAGCCTATATAAGCATTCATTTTAAATGCTTCACTATTCGTTTGTTGTGTGTGCTGATGTATGTATTTCTGAATTAGAACTTGCTCCTGGTATGCATTTCGAGACCATATTGGTGAGTACCGTACGTGGTATAGGATCAATTAGATGACCTTGACATTCCCTAGGAATAAAACCCATTTTCTCATATCTCTTCAAGCCTAACCTTGCCGATACTCAATTTTAGTATCGATGATCCGCTTAGTAAATCCTGTGGAGCCTTAACCTTTTCGTTTCTTGAACACCCAAGTTTTTAAAACCCATTCATCTCCATACCCACCAAAACCTTATCTTGGATTTTTTAAATTTTTGAAAAATGCTATTTAGATATTCTTTTTGTTTTAACTCCAAAATCACAAATTTTGTGTTTTACGTAAACTCCTAGCATGCGTTTCCATAACCAAATCTCAAAAGATCGAGAATCTTGCGGTGCGAAAAATTGGCACCAAGTAAAATTCGAAATGTCAAATAGATTGAAAAATGAAAATACGAAAGAATCTCAAAAAGCAGTAAATAAATGAAAATCCCTTAGAAATTCCTTGGCAAAGAAATTCTAAGCCAAAAATATGTCTATATAAATCTTCCATGTGTTTTCAAAAAGATAGAAGTCAAAATAGCTATCTTCCTCCTTACCGTTATCCGTTTCCGTTTTCATTAAAAAGCGTATCTAAATAAAAAATTTCATAAGTTTAAAATCCCTAAGATAAGCATCCCCTTAAACCTAAAAACAACCCCTATCCATACCCCTTTGACCCTCACTTCACATAAAAACCCGATGAATGTCCTGGCACCTAAGTGGTGGAGATTTGATTCTCGATCAAGCTTATGACGATGAATGCTGCATGACTGGCTATTGAGCGTTTTCGTTTGTTTAGAATGATAGAAAACCCGATACACTTTAGAGTGAATTGAGTGACCACCTGATGAGATTGCCTAAGTCATGTGTATGCCAAAGATCATGAGAATCAGAAGCATGCCCAAAGATATTCATTTCTTATTTCTAGAACAAATATCTTATTTGTCTCAATTTTTTGAAACAAGTCACTTGTATGAAAAATGGTTGTCCTTAGAAATATTTTAATTTGTAAAAATGTGGCCTAAACCATCTTTTTAAGTGAGGATATTTGAAGTATTGCTTGAGGACAAGCAACGTCTAAGTGTGGGATATTAGATTGAACGTAAAAAGTCACATTTTTGCGTACATAATTCCTGCCTTTTTAGCACCAAACTTGATGAAATCACTTGATATTAATACTTTTTCATCCTAAATCATCATCTAGGCTAAAAATAAGGCGTTGTTTTAGAAAACAATCAAAATGGTTAAATAATGTGCAAAATAGAGCATAAATGATACGGTCACGTTCTACAAGTGCTTTTAAGCAAATTACCTTGAAATTATTCTTTGATTATCTCATTGTGATCTTCAGGTAATTACGAACGCGTGAATATAAAGAACGCTGAAAACAAACCAAGAATGAAGAAGTTATGGCCAAACGAAGTACGACTAGGCGACCAAGACTTATGATCCAGTGCACAAGACTACGATCCGTGGCATACCACCCCTACAGGGCCATATACCACCCCTATGGGGGCATATACCACCCCTATGGGGGCATATACAACCCCTATAGGGCCGTATACCACCCCTGTGGGGGCGTATACTACCCTAGGTGGTGGTATACCACCCCTTTTGGTGTCTAATACCCCCTCGTAGGTGCTGAATACCCCCTCGTAGGTGTCCGATACTATTGAGAGTCCCAAATTCACTATTGATTAGTGAAATGGAATCGCAATAAGTAAATTTTAATTGTAGAAGGGGGGTTGAATACAATTAAAAACTTTTCTCTGATTTTAATCAAGTTACTTAGATAGTTTTTAATTGTTTAAGAATAAAAGAGTATGTAAAAGATAGATATGACAATATCAAAGCAAGTAATAGGTAGTAGCTGAGAATATAATTTTATTGATCATAAACTCACTAAGTGTTGATTGTGGAATGAACTAGCCAAGGCTAATCAAAAACAAACACTTATACTAAACTATTACAGATTGAGCTAAACAGTAGTGGACAAACACGCTAACTGTTTACTCACTGCTCGAGGATACGTACTTAAACAAACTGTATTCACTAACAAACAAGTGAATAATACATATCAACGGCAAACTACTAAGTACAAAGTACTGCTCTATTTATAGTTCAAATATCTTGTGGAGAATCATGATCTTGGAATGACACATGTCACTGTTTGATTAGTTTGATCTCTGATCCTTGATTATTCTGTGGTCCCAAGTTCTGTTACCTCGAATATCACGACTTCCTTAAAACCAATCATTCACTGCCACGTGATCCTTTAAACATCTTAAAGTACGAGGAACACTTGCTGACATATAAGAGTAGAGCACTTCGTACTTTATTGAATAGTCACTAAAGAAGCAGTAACTCTCCTCACTCACTGCGAGCTAACATGCTCTTGTAGAATGACTTGAAATATTGTTCTTCAGTGACTAGCTGTTATTTGGTAAGTGACTTTTTCCTTATTCAATGTGAAGATGTAAAACTCTCGTTGCTTGTATCAGCGACACACAAAGTTCAGTTTTAATCTTCCTCAGAATGTTAAATCCACAAGTAGGATGAATGACGATCATCAATTGTTAACTTCAGCAACAGCAGCTTTGACACAAATCATTTCTTCATCAAGTAGTGTATTATTGAGTTGGTCAGCGACCAGTGACTTATCATGGTCAGCAACCAGTGACTCAATAATCTCCCCCTAAATGATTGTGATCAAAGCTCCCTAGACAAACTTGTTGCTTAAGAAGTTTATAGTGATCAGTGACCATCGAGAAATAACTTTAGCAACAGCAGCTTTGATTTTTCTTCATTGAGTTAGTCATCATTGAGTTGATCAGCGATCAGTGACTCAACAATCTCCCCCTAAATGATTGTAATCGAAGCTCCCTAGACAAACTTGTTGCTTTAGAAATTTATAGTAATCAGTGACCATCGAGAAATAACTTTAGCAACAGCAGCTTTGATTTTTCTTCATTGAGTTAGTCATCATTGAGTTGATCAGCGATCAGTGACTCAACAATCTCCCCCTAAATGATTGTAATCGAAGCTCCCTAGACAAACTTGTTGCTTTAGAAATTTATAGTGAGTGCTTAAGAGTTAAAGCATTCAGTGACTTATACTTGTGATCCATTCATTTTCCTTTTGGATTCTTTTAACATTATCTGAGTTTTGTACTTTGGTTTTCTCAAAAGATCAGATATTATTGAAATTGTAAATGAAAGATATTACAAGTGAGATCAGTTTACAATTCATCTAATCTATTACAAACTATAAAATTTTCCATATCTCTTCTTCCTTCACAATACTAAGCTAATCAACTAGCTCGTAATTCTCTGTAGAGGGCATAAATTTTAATGCACCATTTTGGAAGCATACTGACAGATCTGATTAGGTGCACAAGTTGCTCATGATCTATCTTTTCAAGTTCTGACTCTCTTTGAAATCTTAATGCACCATTTAAGTCTATGTAGAAGAGTCCCTTCACACCTTCAGTTACTTCAGTACCCTCAATTTTTGGCACACCATCAGGGATAGAAAGATCTAATCTTGAAGTGTTTGGAATTCTGTATATGCTGCTAGTACCTGACCTATACCTTGGACTAGGTGGCTGCACTATGTCTTCACCATGTATGACAGTATCTTCTGGTCTGATCAGCTGCAAATCCACCAACTTTTGAAACAATCGATCAATCTCATTTAGCACTTCTTTCTTATCTGCACTTGATGAGTGACTCACAGCAAGTCTGATCTCGTTCCATTCTTCTCTGTGCATTTTGCAGACTTGATCCAGTGATATTGCGAGTCTCTGTGCCTCTGTGGATAAGTAGATGTGCTTGAGATTTTTTCTTTGGTTTCTTTAGATGGACTTTGGTAATAGGAGCAGGATTTGATCTACCAGTCATTCTAGCTGCATACTTTTTTCTATCTATTTCGTTCCATAGCTTATTCACTGATGGATTTACTCCCCCTTTCTTTTTCGACTCTTTTACCTTCTTCTCAGCATCAAGTTCTCTTTGTATCTCAGATTTTTCAACATCCTCAACAAGCTTGGCCATTTTAAAATCGAAATCTTCTTGCAGCTTTTTCAAGAACATTCCTCTTTCTCTTTCCACAGCCTCATCTCCACTTGATTTCAACAGATAAGCACGATCAGAATCTGATTGTTCTTTCAGCCTTCTTTTTCTTTCTTCTTCCTCTTTGGCCTCTGCTGCAACATTTATACTCAGAATCATTTGTCGCTCCATCTCTTGTCTCTCCCTGATCTTTTTAGCAATACGTTCTTCTTTGGTTTCTTCAGGATGGATACTATCTGATGTGGATTCAGAAGATAATATAAGAGCTGGAGCGAAGGACTCTGATATGGTGATCTCTGGTGATTGAGTAGCTACTGGTAGAGAAGATAAAAAGGTGGTAACTGTAGTTGCTTCTGTTGGTTGTGTTGTGTATGTTATTGGGAATGTGATTTGTGGAATTGCTTTTGTTATTGGTATTGCTGTTGTTGTTGTGGTTGCTGTGGTTTCCTCAGACAATATCCAATTGAGGCTCTGGTGAAGGTTCAGGGTTTTCTAGAATTGTTTGTAGCTGATGCATGGTTGTTGTTGGGTTGATCTCAGATATGACATTCTTTATTTGAGCTGTTGTGGGTGAATCGGGGTTATCAAGTATGGTTTGAAGATGAGACATAGTTGTTGATATATCCTCCTCAGTGATGATTAGCTTTCTGTGCTTGGAGGAGGTGGACCCTGATGTAGACGTTTTGCTGGTCCTTTTTCTTTTGATTAAGATAGAAGAGATGTGTAGCTGATCCTCCATGTGTTCATCAGTATCAGCTTCTTGGTTATCAGCATCTTCATCTTTCTTATCATTATTGTCATCATCTTCATCATTTCCATCATCATTATCATCTCCATCATACATGATAACATCATCATCAGTATCTCTATTCATCCATTGCCAGCGAGCTAGTTCGTAGCTCACTGACTCCCCCTCAATCCTTGTTGCCTCATCAGCAGCCCATTCCTTGATCTTTTCATCATACATCCTGAGTTCATCTGGGTGAAACTCAGGAAAATTAATTTCATCAAACTCATACTCTTCCTCATCATCTTCATCCATTTCAACCCAAAGTAGCTCAGCTTGTAGCTTAGCTTCCAGTTCTGGCTTTTCAGCAATAGGGCGAAGAGAGAAAGATTTCAACAGAATATTTCTGTGGTTAGCATCTTCATTGATGAAAGCAGTATTGTTAGCAACCAAACTCTCCCCCTTTTCATCATAGAAAGATGCCACACACTCCTTGATCCATCGATACAAATTTTTGTTATCAATCCAGAGAGCATCAACTTCAGCTTTAGTAGCTTGATGGTGTGCGATCATGGAAGAAACAATTTTGTCTGTGGTCTCAATATACTTTGACACAAAAGCTGGCATTTCCTTTTGTTGAGCATAGAGAACTCTGATGGTTTTATCATGCATGTTGAAATTCATGTTTGTCATGGCAATAGCATCAGAGAGAGCCTTGGACTGATTATTCAGTAACTGAGAATGAGAGACGCCAGCATTTGTTAAGATGTTTATCTTGTTACTAACCTCTGAGCTCCAGGTAGGAATGGGTTCATAGATATTTGTTAGAGCTTTGACAGCAGAGGTGAGATCAGCAACTTGGCCTTTGAGAGACTCCCTGTCTTCAGTGAGAAGCTTGATTTGTTGATGAGATGACGCAATATAATCCATTAGCAGCTTCTCAGAAATGGAGGGAGTGGATGATGGATCTTTGTCATCAGCTTTGGGAGATGGAGGTGGATGTGATATTTGGTGAATTAGTGATTGTGGTGGTGTATGTAAGGGTTCGGATTGTGCTCCCTGATCCCCTACACCCATGGTAGTTTCAGTAAAAGGATCATCACCGGCTATTTGAGATATGTTATCACTTGAGAGAGACATGTCGTCTAGCTCCTGGATTGGCGAAGTAACAATAGTAGCTGGTGGAGCAGGAGGGAGTGATGTGGATGCAGCAGTAGTAAGTGGTAGTTGAGGTGCTTCATCTTCAGAGGTGGATGTATCCATTGGTTGGGTTTCCTCGTCATCACCAGCTTGTGTTCTAGCTGATGGATCATCGGAAACAGAAGGTTCAGCCTGTGTCTCTCCCTGTGACTGGAGAAAGACATTGGCGGCTGGTGCAGTGATAGATGAGAGGTGGCTCGGGTCTGTATCCAGTGGTGTGACGTCAACATTGAGTGTGTTATCACCCGCTGATGCCACTAGCCCTTTATCTAAAATGTCATCCTTTTGTGAGGATGACAAGTAGCTGGTGGGATGACTCGATAAGGGGGTGTGGGTTGCACCCGAATCACTGCTTACAATGGGTTGAGCCATTGAAGTTGTCTGTAGGTTTCCCTTTTTAGAATCACTGGACTTTCGGTAGTCTAGTGAGGCAGTTGAAGGCTTGGGTTTATCAGGAGTGACCGCAGGGACTGAACGTTCAGTCTCTGCTTCACCCTTGGCATCCTTAGAAGACTTACTTTTGCTATGTCCCTGATCCTTTAATAGCAGTGGATGTTTTCTTGATTTGTGGTTTAACCACAGTAGGTACTGGAGGTTTTGTCAGTGATGTGGTCGATGAGGGGGCAGAGGATAACGGATGTACAGTTTGTAAAGGCTGAGGTGCAAGTATCCCCTTTGTTTTCATGAACTCAGGGAGAGACACAGTCGCTGGTTTCTTATTATTTTTAACTAGAACTTTAAAACATCAATAAATAAACAAACTTAAGAATTTCATTTATTCATTGAAGTTTAGCATGCTGACAACATGATTAGTTTAATTGATGAACCCATCCAGAGATGGGTTCATAGTGGCGAAGCCTTGGTTTTGGCTTCCACAGATTTGAGTAAATAGTATCTGAATGCTCACTGATAATTATATGTTTTGAGAAGGGTATAGCCGAACATTCAGATGACACATATTGCTTGTTGCCACACTTATAACACTTCTTATTTGTATAAGTGGCCTTTTTTACTTTCTTTGATGATAGTTGCTTATCTGACACTTTCAAGCAACTTTCCCTACTGATCCTTACCTCTTGCAACTTTGACTTAAGGTCACTGATAGAGTTGATATCAGTGACTGATGCAGTGTCAATGGAGTTGCTGATAGTAACTTTTTCATCAGCGATGGTTTTGATGAGATTAGGACTTACTGATGATTTAGTTGTTAAAACTTTCATCTCATCATTACCATTTGATGTATCAAATTCTCAGGGACCAATTTTTCTTTTGTAAAGTAATTTGGTCTTGGCTCACTGAGAACTGACATTGGTTCAAATACAGCTCCTGAAAAGGTACCCTTATGATTAAAGATGGGATCAATTTTTGTTGAATCAGCAAGTGAAGCAGCATGTCCATAATCTCCTCCCAATATAGCTTTAGCTTGTCTTAGAATTTGATTATTAACACACTGATTCACTTTTCCAGTGGACTTGCAGTGACCTTTTTGAGTTGTAAGAATTGTTTTTCAAATTGTACCTTTTCTTGAACACAAACTTGATTAGCATAAATTTGAGCTTCAAGATCCAGTTTTACCTTGTCCAAACAAACCATTGCTTCTTCATCATCAGATGATGAGGATGAGTCAAAGTTATTGAATGAACCTTCTTCAGCGACGAAACCTTTTCCCTTCTTTTTCTCATATTTGGACATTGCCTTCAGCTTCTTGTACTTTGCCTTGTACTTTTTGTACTTGTCATCTCTGAGGTTACGCTTTGGTTCAGGGATTGGGTTTACTGACTTTGATCTACAATCAGCTACAAAGTAACCAGGTTTGCCACACTTGTAGCAATCACCTTTTGATTAGAAATTATCAGATGATGGGGCACCAGCAAATCTTTTTGATCTGGTGTTCCTTCTGAAATTAGCAACCATCATGGCCATGTCTCTTTCCAGCTTATTTAGACCCTCATCATATTCATACTCTGGTTGATCATCAACCTGATCACCTTCTTCATCAATTTTCAGAGACTTAGAGCTCAGCTTGGGGTTTTTTGACTTCTGTCTCTGATCGATTTCATCAATCTCAGCTACAAGGGCATTTGATATCTTCTGACTTCCAAGAGTTGCACGAATATGCTCACTCTGATCATCTTGCTTCTCAGACTGCTCCCAGTTGAGAAAAATACCATAAACTTGAGTAAGATTCAGTGTTGTATAGTCATTCCTCAGTCTGGTGCATGTTGCAATGGTTCCCCAGAATTTCCTTGGCAGCAACTCCAGAAACTTCTCAACAACAAATCTCTGTTCCTTACTTATACTAGTCTTCTCCATTTTGTTCATCAGCAACTGGTATCTGGTATAAGTAGAGGATAGAGACTCATTTGGCTCCATGGCAAATAACTCGTACTAGCGAGTGAGATTCACTTCCCTGCATTGAATAATATCGGGAGTTCCAATATAGATATTTCTCAGAGTATCCCACATGTCTTTAGAGTCTTACAAAGTCTAATAGATTCAAACACTTCATTAGGGAGTGCTATGCCTATGTAGATTTTAGCTTGTTTATCTGTGACACCCAACGATTTAGGGTTACTAATTAACCCTCTAGAAACCCTAATTATGTGTGTTTAGTTTAGTATTAGGCTAAATACTTGTAATTACTTGTAACTATTTGTATATTTTTATATGAATATACACCCCCGTAATTGATTTATATTACGCTACGTAATTAGTTGTAATTACGCTTACGCAATTTGGTGAATTTGTGCAAAACAACCGGACGGAGTCCGACACGGTATTAATACGGACGTTGGTGAACAAAATGTTAAACAATATGAAATTATTTAATAAACTCAAAAACTTGTAAATATTATGTCGATAATATTTAACACATATAACGTATAAAGTAACAAAAATGCGACGAAAACGCGTGATACGCGCCCGATAATCGAATGAGAACCAAATATATTTTATAAGTTTAAAATATACTATTTATAGTAAAACTTTCATTTAAAATATCGTACTTTGAATCGATAATAAAAAACGACACAAAATAACGTGACGCGATTTAACGTTTAAACCCGAATAACGAACAAATGAACACAGTATGCGATAACAGTGCAAGAGTTAAATAAAAACACAAAAACCCCAGCCCTGTGGGCCCCCTTTCCGCCCCCCCCCCCCTTGTGCCCATTCCACTCCCCTCTTGCTTCCTTGACTACACCACCTCAAACCCATTCCACTCCCCTCATTTCTTCACTTTCACTACACACACAATCTCTCTTCCCTCTCTCTAAATATCTGCCCTCTCTCTCTAAAAACCCCCATAAACTCAGTTCATCTTCATCATACATCATCAAATTATCATCATCAATCATAAATTCTTTGAAGTAAAATCAAGAAAGGAAGCTAAGGATCATCACCATCTTCATTTCCTTCATCTTTCTCACCATTTCTTTGTAAGGAACCTCACCCTCTTTCCCTATAAATACTTGCATGTTACTGATTTATATGTTTTATAGCTCATATAACATGTTTATGTCCAAATATAAGCTTAAAATACGTTTTTGTAACACACATATGAACATGCATAAATCTGTCTACAAAATCACAGCTCACTAAAAACGTCATATCTTGAGTTCTAGGAGGATTTAGACGATGCATTTTTGTATAAAAGTTGGGTATTGAAAAGATCTACAACTTTCATGTTTTACGTTTTTACCATATCCGTACGTATTTTTGTCTATAAGCTGATTTGTGGGACTGGTCTTGGTGAAAACAGAATCCGAGCTAGGCATTGTTATTTATTTTGTTTCTCTATGAAGATGGAACTTAAAATTCTTAGAAAACATAGGTTAGATACTAGATACATAGAAGATCAGATGATAAAATTTGTCCCGATTTGGACCAGAAGTTAGTAAGACCCATGGCGAGACAAACCGACAAAAACCGAAAATATGAGATTTTGAAGTTTTAACTTATGTTTTATAAACCAACACTTTTGGGCATGCTAGAAATAGAAATAATGAATTTTTGGGACTTTTAAACATATCTAAGGATTTTGGGAAAGTTTTGGGTCAAACCGAGTAAGTTTGACCAAGTCAACAAAAATGACTCGGTTATTAAAAAACGACAAAACTTACTATTTTTGGAAATGGGTAACAAATATGGGTTTGAGTGACTTAGTTAGTAACTTGGACCAAAAACTAAACTTAGAAAGTTTCCCGAATTAGAAATCGACACATATAAATTGGAAGTGACTCTATAAATTGGAAGTGACTCTATAAATTGGAAATGACTCTATAAATTGAGAAGTGACTCTATAAATTGGAAGTGACTCTATAAATTGAAAGTGACTCTATAAATTGAGAAGTGACTCTATAAATTGAGAAGTGACTCTATAAATTAAAAGTGACTCTATAAATTTGAAGTGACTCTATAAATTGAGAAGTGACTCATAGATTAACCAACTTTGACAAGGTTTGACCAATTTGACCAGGCTTGACCAGGTTTGACCAGTTTGACCAAGTTGACCAGGTTTGACCAGGTTGACCAGGTTTGACTAGTTTGACCAGATTTGACTAGATTTGACCAGGTTTGACCGGGTTGACCAGGTTTGACTAGTTTGACCAGGTTTAACCAGTTTGACCAGGTTTGAGCAGTTTGACCAGGTTGACCAGGTTTGACCTGGTTGACCAGGCTTGACTAGTTTGACCATGTTTGACCAGGTTTGACTAGTTTGACCAGGTTTGACCAACTTTGACCATTGAGTTGACCAACTTTGACCTACGGTTTATGGCTTATACAAACTAAAATAATCTGTTTGCAACACACGATATGTACTAATGAATAGTATACAACAAATCAAACTTAATAATAATGTCTAAATGAATTATTATTACAAACTTTCACCAACGGGTCGTACACGTTTTTGATAAACAAACTTGAATAACTCATTTGGACATACTAGTTGATGAACTAGCTTTAGGTGGACATAAACCCCCCACCTACCCGATTGGCTTAAGTGGACATTAACCCCCATTTATACAATCGCTATAGATGGTCTTTTGAGACATCTACATATACAACCTTATACGTTTAGGGCGTTAGGAGGTTGCACACGGGAACGAGAACACCCGCTACTTGCTAATATTTGATATTGCTTGCTACCTGCTTAACTCTGGTGAGTTTCATAGCCCCTTTTTACTGTTTTTCACTGGGGTGAGAATACATACAACTGTTTTATAAACTGCTTTATGATCACAAGTACTAGTAACAACTTTTCGTACGGATTGCATGAGACCTTATGATAATCCACTAAAGTCCTCTACTTATCATAGTTCATTAATATATGCGTGAATATTATTGGATAGTACTATCAGGGTTTGACAAACCTCGTCCGGGCTAGTCGCACTAGCCAACTCACGGGCGCAATATTATTTTTGAATTAGAGGTGTATCGGATTAGTACACTTACCGGAGGCAAACAACATTAAGATCGAACTATGAGACTCATGCAAATGGTATACTTATATTGCGATATGCAATACTTTTACTTGTCGTTGGCTAACGATACTTTTACTTATCATTGTTGAATGATGCAAACTTGTGAAATCTTGTGGATCATATTAGCAACTGATTACTTAACAAACCTATGAACTCACCAACTTTATGTTGACCCTTTTAGTATGTATTTCTCAGGTAACTCGCCGTAGTAGGAAGCTTATGGATAGCTTAGCTTGAGTCGCATTGTTTTCAAAACATCAAGAGATTAGATTGCATGTAGCTGTATTTTGTAAATTCAGTAATGTATTAGAAATCTCTTAACGGTTTATGCGAACTCCAGATATATTTTGTAAACATTTGAATTATTGTAATGTAAATATTTTTCAAACGTCTCATATAGAGGTCGTTTGCTTTAATTTTTGTGTTGTGATATTTAATTTGGTCGGCGCCCCCATGACACCTCCTACTTCCGCCGCCACGTGTTTTGGGGGTGCGACATTATCCAACCTAACCAATCGTCTATCCTCATCCGACCATTGTTCCTCTCTCTTGGCCACAACCATTTCTTGTATAGCAGGAGTAGTAGTTGTAGCAATAACAACAGGAACAATCGTGGTTGGAATGTGGGGACCATTGGTTATTGTATTGCAAAGACGATCATCAACGATGTCCAAAGACATCATCATCCGGGACATCCAGATTTCGATCCTAGAAAGATCAAACGCTGAAGGTTTGGTAGTAGAATCATTTCCCTTTTGATACTCAAAGTCAACACAACTGTACTTTACTGATTCCATTGCAGATCTAGTTAATTGATTTAAACCAACTCTGCTCTGATACCAATTGAGAGTCCCGAATTCACTATTGATTAGTGAAATGGAATCACAATAAGTAAAGTTTAATTGTAGAAGGGGGGGTTGAATACAATTAAAAACTTTTCTCTGATTTTAATCAAGTTATTTAGATAGTTTTTAATTGTTTAAGAATAACATAGTATGTAAAAGATAGATATGACAATATCAAAGCAAGTAATAGGTAGTAGCTGAGAATATAATTTTATTGATCATAAACTCACTAAGTGTTGATTGCGGAATGAACTAGCCAAGGCTAATCTAAATCAAACACTTATACTAACCTATTACAGATTGAGCTAAACAGTAGTGGACAAACACGCTAACTGTTTACTCACTGCTCGAGGATACGTACTTAGACAAACTGTATTCACTGACAAACAAGTGAATAATACATATCAACGGCAAAATACTAAGTACAAAGTACTGCTCTATTTATAGTGCAAATGTCTTGTGGAGAATCATGATCTTGGAATGACACGTGTCGCTGTTTGATTGGTTTGATCTCTGATCCTTGATTATTCTGTGGTCCCAAATTCTGTTACCTCGAATATCACGACTTCCTTAAAACCAATCATTCACTGCCACGTGATCCTTTAAACATCTTAAAGTACGAGGAACACTTGCTGACATATAAGAGTAGAGCACTTCGTACTTTATTGAATAGTCACTGAAGAAGCAGTAACTCTCCTCACTCACTGCGAGCTAATATGCTCTTGTAGAATGACTTAAAATATTGTTCTTCAGTGACTAGTTGTTATTTGGGCAGTGACTTTTGCCGTATTTAATGTGAAGATGTAAAACTCTCGCTGCTTGTATCAGTGACACACAAAGTTGAGTTTTAATCTTCCTCAGAATGTTAAATCCAGAAGTAGAATGAATGGCGATCATCAATTGTTAACTTCAGCAACAACAACTTTGACACAAATCATTTCTTCATCAAGTTGTGTATTATTGAGTTGGTCAGTGACCAGTGACTTATCATGGTCAGCGACCAGTGACTAAACAACTACCCTTATGGTGCCGAATTTCTGAGCTAGGGGTGGTATTTCAGTGCAAATCGGAAGACTCGGGTGTCAAGTTGTGGAAGCTTGTGTTAGATGCCTTTATAAATTGAGGGCCTAACCTCATCATTTCTCATCCATTCAACACACACACCACATTCATCTCCAACACACACATTTACTTTCTCTCTCTATTCTCTCTCTTGCTTTCTCTCTCTAGGTTAGTGCTAGGTTAGTAGTCAGAGAGTTCTTTGTCAATACTTAACCAAGACTAACAAAGGGGTAATATTGTAATATTGTTGAAGATACTGGGAGGGGTTATTATTGTAATATTGTAAAAGATATTCGGAAGTTCCGCTCATTGTAATCTCTCAGCATATATTCAAACTATGCATTATCCACGGTTATCTTTTTCCTTATCTATTATAATAATGATTGCTATTGTTATTATGCTAGATGTAGGATTTATTTCCATGATTAGTGAGTAGTTATATTGTGTGTTTGTTGTGATGTAGTTAGTCGTTAATTGGGATGATGTCATTATGAAACAACGGAGGTAACGTTAAACGGCTTTCATTTATATAGCGCTGGAAACACCAATGTGTGTAGTACAAAACGTGGAAGTTATGAAAGTCGTTGGCATAATCCATTGTAGATTAATGTTCCAACTTACTATATTTTATAAATGAAAAATCGGTGTTTTGATTTCTCGATTCATCCATGAAATTAAACCGCATTTTCAACTAACGCCTTTCCGCCAATAAACGTGGTTAAAACCTTTTTGATAAGACGTCATATCAGGGGTAATTAATTATCTGTGTTCAAATAACATTGTCTAGTTTTAAGCTGTGGAACTACTAACTAAGTATTGTACACCGTGATTAAAATACAACTTAATTATATATGTTAAATGGCATGGTCTGGTTTTGAAGTCGTGGAACTACGAAACAAGTATTATACACTATGAATAAACTAGGGATTTATTGGTTAATTTTAAGTGAGGGTTGGTTCAAATCATTAATGGAGAATCTTTGGTCTAAAATACAAACTTTAAAATCTAGAAAGGAATTCGAGGCATCATTTAGTATTCCAAATTCGTCTATCACCCCTAGATTCCATAACCATTGATGGAACGTAATCAAGCACCAACCAAGTCTTAAACTTAAATATTTTATTCAACTGAGTATCACTGTGGTGTTAAGAACGGTGGGATAATTAGTGGGTCTGTTACTCTATTCATGCACCCAGGAATCTTCATATTCCAAGAAAGGTCATTGTTCCGTAATAGGGCAGTGTTGAGAGTTGAGCAACCTCTTCCTATCAGAATCACGATAGCCTAGTTACTCAGTGACATACTGATTGAACAATCAATCAGTAGGGTACTAGTGTTTACACCACAAATACTTGAAACAAATAAAATACAAATCTTTAGAAAGACGTTTTCAGAACTTAAACTAAAACATCATCCCAATGCAAGGTTAATGAAGTCACAACAAACACCCCCTCTATCCTGACTGCTATCCCTTATTTTATTTTATTGTTTAGTATTAATCAGTAGTATAGTTTAGAAAACAAAACAAAAAAAAAAAAAAAAAAAACTCCCAACCATTTTTAAACTCCATCACTAGCTAGAAACGAACATCCTGATTACTCTGTTTCACAATACCGTTGATTTTAAAGAACGACCCTAGGTCATACTTGCTGTTGTACACCTTTAGATTATATAGCCATAGTAAACTTAGGCCCCAGCATTTATAAATATTAAAACTTCCCGATTCGCGTCTCGACGGCTGAAGCAACGACCGGAGTGAAATTCGACCGACCGCTCGGGCACGATCAGTAGCAATCTTTGAAAAATCTTGAATAAAACGGCGGTAATAACCAGCTAGACCAAGAAAACTTCTAACTTCAGTAGGACTCGAAGGTGGTTCCCACTTCATAAGCGTAGCTACTTTCAAAGGATCGATTTGAATACCATGAATATTAATTACATGTCCAAGAAATTGGACTTTACGTAACCAGAATTCACATTTAAAAAATTTAGCATATAACTTTTCACGTCGAAGCATCTCCAGAACTTACCTTAGATGTATTGCATGATCACTATCACTTTTAAAATAAATGAGAATGTCATCAATAAAGACAATCATAGATTTATCAAGCAACACGATTCATCAAATCAATGAAGGCAGCTGGAGCATTAGTCAATCCAAATGGCATGTCAATAAATTCATAGTGACCATAACGGGTACGAAAAGCAGTTTTAGAAATATCGTCATCTTTTACCTTCAACTGATGGTAGCCAGAACGAAAATCAATTTTAGAAAAGAAACTGGCACCTTGAAGTCGATCGAATAAATCATCGATTCTAGGAAGAGGATAACGATTATTGACGGTCACTTTATTCAACTCCTGATAATTAATACACATTCGTAAAGATCTGTCTTTCTTTTTAACAAATAGAACTGGAGCTCCCAGGGCGAACTACTGGGACAAATGAATCCTTAATCAAGTAGCTCCTGCAATTGATTCATCATCTCTTGCATTACAGTATGAACTAAACGATAAGGAGTTTTATCAATTGGTGCAGCTCCAGGAATAAGATCAATACGAAACTTCACTTGTCTATCGGGTGGAATACCCGGAAGTTCATCGGGAAAGATGGTAACAATGGGAATATCCGAAAGCGTTGGGACAAATTTAGAGTTATCATCCACGTGTCAAAAAAGCCCGACACCCGTGTGACAACAATCTTTTGGCACGAGCATATGTACAAACAGGAATGGATCGACTAGTTCACCATAAACAGTCACTTCCTTTTCGCTAGGAGCTTTAAGGAAGACTACTTTCTCATGACAGTTGATAATGCCCGTATTTTTTTCTCATCCAATCCATACCTATTACAACGTGAAACTCTCACATTTGCATGAGAATTAGATCTTCTTAAACTTTTCATCACCTATTTTAATAATACACCTCTTATACACATCACTAACAATTACTATTTTGCTATTGGCAATTTCTACTTCCAAGGGGCAATTAAGTTTAGAAATAGGTGTATTCAATGAAGCACAAAATGATAAAGATACAAAAGACTTGGCGGCTCCAGAGTCAAAAAAAATGTGGGCAATCATGCATCAATCGTTTTTTCAATTTTTTTACATTTTTTTAAGTGTACATTTATTTTTCTTTTCATATATGAGATGTTAATTGGAAGGTGATCCTCACACACTTGATTTTAGTCCATATGCACTATTTAATGTAAACTTCCCATTCCACCCTTCTTAACAAAGGAAACTAGAAATATGTTTTTGGAATTCTCTCTCTTTCTTCCCTATTTCTCTCTATATTCTGGTAACCGACCACCATCACCCATTTTCACCTTTAATCACCATCATGAGACTGTGTTCCCTTCTTTCTCTACTCGTATTTTATCTTCGTTACTGCTCTAACTACACTCTCGTAAACAAGCATCAATTTTCTTAAAATATCTGTGTGTTTTGGTTGCGAATTTAGGTAGAAGTTGACGACTCCGGCAAACCAGTATCACTCCGGTTATGTAATTGAACCACTAACTACGAATTTGACCACTTATACGGTTCGGGTCTGGTGTATATACCACAAAAAATTTCACCATTGCGGCTGAATATGGGTTTTAAATTTAATAACATTTTTTACGATGTGTATAAAACAATTGATGCTTTCAATGAAAAAATTTAAGCATCTATTTGTTGGGTGTTAAAGGGATGATGGTATGTTGCTTTGCAATACGTATTAATGTTTCAAAATATAAAACAATGTTTCAGCATCTCTTTGTTGATGTAGGATTATAAATAAGGAGATGGTGGAGTGATGGGTATAATGATGGCGTATGGAAGTAGGTTTGGTGAAATTGTGGGTGAATGGGTTTTTGACTTTTTAATTGGAATTTGGAAATTAGAAGTGTTTATTATTTGGACAAATTGAATTGTCTAATCGGACAATTTAGATTGGACTATTTAGTTCGGATAATTTATTTTTTTGGATCGATTTGGTTCAAAATCGAATATTTATTTTGATTTTTGGATTGGTTTTGGTTACAAATTTAGAAACCGAATAGTTCAAATTAACCGAATAGTAATATACTTTGGTAATACTTTCAAAATATATACAAATTAATTAGGTTAGTCACTCAATATTATGCATACTTATACCATTTATAACTTTATTCATCGTTTATCACAAATTTTTCAAATATATCTTAGTTTCGTCTTGCAAATTATTAAAATTTTATCACGAACTTAAGAAACGTGCTAATTAGTTTTGTTTGATAGTTAAGTTTTTTGATTTTGTTCGAATGTTTTTATTATTAATATATGAAAGCATAAATCGAATAGTAAAAACCGAATAACCGAATAGTAATTAGGTTCGGTTCGATTTGATTTTTTATTTTTCGGTTTGGTTCGGTTTCAGTTTTTCCAAATCGAAAATCGATCGGTTTCATCTATTTGGTTCGGTTTAAATCGAATTAACCGAATGAACACCCGTATTAGAAATATTGTTTACATGTATTGATTTAGAAGGGTAGAATGGGAAGTTTACATTAAATAGTGTGTATGGACTAAAATCAAGAGTGTGAGGATCACCGCCCATTAATGTTAATCAAACTATTTTATCAAAAGACATTGTGCATTTGAAACGTTATTAGTCGTTCTTATTTTTAAGATAATCTCATTTATACCAAACTATATATATGTATATATCCCACTGTTTTTCCAACATGCAATATATGTTTACCTTTTCTCAAACCAACAAAACACTAGCTCAATCGGAACGTACACAAGTTAATACCAGGACTATCTTTGAGGGTAGGCAAAGTGGTCAATCGTACAAAGCCTTCATATGTTATAATTGTTATATATATATATATATATATATATATATATATATATATAGAGAGAGAGAGAGAGAGAGAGAGAGAGTTTGGATCAAATGATAACACTTCAAAATGCACAATTAGCGAACAAAAATCATTAGATTCACAGTCATACATCTCAAATATGCAAAGAAAAACAAATGTACACTTCTAAAAATGCACAAAAATCGAAAAGGCGATTGATGCACGATTATCTCTATAATTGTGCATCAATCGTTTTTTCGGTTTTTGTGTATTTCTGAAAGTTCACATCTATTCTAATCAATTTTTCTACACATATTTGAGATGTATAAATGTGAATCTAATGATTTTATTGACTAATTTTGCATTTATGAAGTGTTCTTACCGTTCTTATTTTTGAAGTGTTCTCATTGGAACCTTACCCTATATATATATATATATATATATATATATATAGGGTAGTGATCGAGAGGGAAGTGCCTTTTTGGGGGGAAGGGGGAAGTGTTAGTATGCATCAAGAAGCATATTACAATTATCAATCAAAACGTCAACAAAAAAATATTTTTATCGGTAAATAGTAATTAAAACTGATGCTATAAAGAATATTTTAACGAATGAATTTCATTTTTAAGTCATAACATTAATTGATGAATATTTATTTAATAAATTGTTAAAATGCAATGTGATGCATATTAACTAATATGCATCGCGATGCATATTAAAAACTTCACATTATTTGAAAAATATTTTGAGTGTTAATATGCATCACAATGCATATTAACTAATATGCACCGCGATGCATATTAACGGATTTGGATCTAATATTCATAAATCGATGCTATAACTTGAAGAAATAATTTATCAAGGAAGCTTAACATTCATAGCATCGATTATGATTAACATTTACTAAATTTCAGTTTGCTTTTTTCGAGATTTGTATGGGTGAAGGTAATATGTTTCCTGATGCATACTAACGCTTCCCCCCTTCTCTCAGAAAATGCGCTTCCCTCTGGATCATGCCACTATATATATATATATATATATATATATATATATATATATATATATATATGTATGTATATGGTTGGATTGAATCCTTTGCAATGAAAATTCCATTCAAGGTACTGTCACGCTCATAAGATTGAACGTGATTTACTGCTTACTACAATGGGGGATCGGATCATACGTTGAACGTGACCAATAATACAATTTTATTTTTCTTGTTATAAGATATTTTTTCCGATGTTGACAAATAACTAAAAAGTATACTCTAACCTTTTAAACCTTGTTTTAATCAAGTAAACTAGATTATAACCCGCAAATTCACGGGCTACAACATGATTTAAATTTTAAAGTTTATATTATATTTTTTTAGTACGTAATTTTTAAGTAGACATATTCGTACAGTAGACGTTCATGTTTTGAATGGAAGCATAGATGTTCATGCCTTAAAGTTTATCATATATGATGAAATAGAAATAATCGAATTATGTGTTTTTAAGTTAATAATAGTGCCCAACATGTTGTAGATTAAACGATAGTAAAATAATCGATAAGCGTTACATAAATGATTGGTTATACGCGTTCACATCTAATTACATTTAAATAAATGCTTGTTTACTCTAGAAAAATATCTATTTAGTAGATTTGCTAATATAAATTCAATACCACAACCACCCCTAAAGTGCTCACACATGAAAACTATCCCCAAAACCAATACTTGAAATATGATACCAAAAACAAAAATAGTTTTAAATTCCTTTAACACTGTATACAACCCGAATACAAATTCAATCAAATTTCCACCAATCTATTACTGAATTGAAGCACAAATTTTGTTCATTAGGAATAAACATGCCATAGCTTAAAAACATATAAATAAAACTCCTAGCCTTATAAATAACAATCATAATGTGTCTCTGTCAATTACTGTTGAAATCGTTCAAAAGTTTGATGAAGAAAAAAGTTATGTAATATGAAATTTGGTACTTTGGAAATATACTCTAATAGCATATAGTTAAAAATAAATAAATTGGTATATCTTTGACAATTAGACCGTTGAAATCGCTCAAAAGATTGACAATCAATACAACAACAATAATACATGAGGTGGCCACTTACCTTGCGAAAAGTTTATCATTAGTAATTTCAAATCGGTCAATTATAAAAGAAGTAATTTTAAAATTCGGTTGGTTAATCTTATCATTGTACTCTTGAGCTTTCTCACCCCATCCACTGTTACGACTGCTAGTAAGAAAATCACACAAATTATTCTTTAATTCCTTGAGTAATCAGAATTCCCAATTGTTGAACACTACCGTTCCTTACATTTGTTTCAATAATCACTTTCTCATAACCTATTTATATGTTTAATCCAAAATATTTAGAACGACTTATTCACAGTCATTTTTATCATATATAAAAAAGTAATCAAGCCGTAGTAAATACACTTGAACTTAATGTTTTATTCAATATTCCATAAATTGTTAGATTCCATATTTCCATCAAGCCCTGAATTCAAAAAGTGTACTGATTGGCTAATCAGGAACCGCTGATCCTTTTTGACGCTATGTGTTTATTGTTTATTTGTTGTAAGATTTGTTATTTATGAATTGAACTGTCGGATACAGTTCCATTCAATTAGCTGTGAGCTAATCCCACCATGTTTAATATTTTGCAGATTATGTATGGACTTTTGGATCGGGGTAGAGATCACTAGATGGGATGTTTGACTATGACCGCGCTTACTCTAAGCTTTTGGAAACTGGAAGTTATGTTTTGTAAAATAGTATAACACCCAGTTTTAAGTAAATGGTTTGTAATTATATAATTAGGTATGTGATGTTTTAAAAAGTTAAACATTGGTATATGTAAACATGATATATATGTTTGGGACTCGCTTCCGATGTAAATTAATATAATATATGTTTGGTAAAAGAAGGGTGTTATAAGTAATATTAAAAGTAAGATTACCTCATAGTTAAGATCTAATAAAAATCCATGGCTATGAGCTAATTGGACTCTTGGATTATATTCGCATATTGTATCTCTTAGAGATTTACCAAGCAACTAATCCTAAGATGAAAAAAGACGTACTTGTATATTTACCTTAAAACGGTTATTTGCCATTAAGACGTTATGATGGAAAAAAACATAAATATATAACTACATATCAGTATTTCGTAACGAAATATAAAATCATGAAACGACTCACTGAGTCATTTCGTCGAATATTTTTTTGAGAGCCTCATGACACCATAACAGATACCTGGAGCCTGATATATCAAATATTAATTTGAATCTCTTACAATTCGCAGAAATCTGAAAGCCAAAAAAATAAAATAACAGATACTACAATTTTGCAAATCTATCAAAAATAAAAAATTAATAGCATAAACAATTAAGAATGATTCACCTAATTTGCCTATTTTCTGAATGTATATGCATTTATTGTTTCTCAACAACTCAAAAAAAATACCAATTAGTACAAATTTATTCATTGTAATAAGAAATCAACTTACAAATATTGAAGTAAAACTTCAGCATTTCCTAAATTAAAAATGACAACCTAATATAAACTCTATTATAATATATAAAAGAAATTTCACAAAAAAAATGTATATTTATCATTAAACTAATTAATATTTAAAGCACATTTAGAAGATTACGATGGATTATATTGAACAAAGAATGTAAATAGGGTTACATGATTCATTAGTCAGATAGAACACCAAAAGTTAAATCTTCATAATAGTCTTTGATACACAAATATTGTTCGTTTAACCTAGAACAACAAAATTCCATCAAAATAATAGTATTTCATTGAAACACAAGCTTCAAACTCTCTTTGGCATTTAATCAAACACCTAGAATGCATACATAATAGTCTTTGATTGAAACACAAGCTTGAAACTCTATTTTGCATCTTATCAAACACTTAGAATGCATACATTATATATGTATAGATCACATTCCAACAACTACTCATGTAACTTTAATCAAATAAGATCAGAAAAGTAAGATGATCGACATTAAACTTAAACAATTGTAAACTTGACATTGTGGTTTTGTAAGATTGTACAAAATATATAACAAAATTAACAACATAATCTGTAGTAACAACATAATCTGGAGTAAAGTTAGGATATAGATGAACAAAATTAGATGTTATTCACAAAATCAAAATGTTTTTGTCTTCATAGTAATTAATATATTACATTTGCTAAGAATTGATTTTAACTAAATAAAGAATGAATTACAATGTTGAGGATCGTGATGGTGTGGTGATGATGTTCTGATTTCATATTATTGTGTGAATGGTCGGAAGAAGAAGAAGAAGAATGTGATGTGAAGAGCTAGGTTTTAAGAAGAAGAATGTGATGTGGAAAGGTAGGTTATTTTCTTCTTCTGTAATGAGGATGATTTTTTTTAATTACAATGTCTAATAAAAAACTTTTTTTTTCATTACGAGATTTTTTTTCTTTTATAAAATTAGGCTCCTTTTATAAAATTAGTCTAAATTAAATTTAAATTTAAATTAATTAATTTGTAATTGTAATTGTAATTGTAATATGTAAGAAAGGACAATTATGACTTTTGATGGATAGAGATTGACTATTTAGGTTGTCATTTACATGGGAGATTATCAATGGTTTAAATTCAAAATGGTTAATCAATAAAGGGTTGAGATTAGATTAGAATTTCCTAAATTAAAAATGACAACCTAATATAAACTCTATTATAATATATAAAAGAGATTCAAACGGGTTTTAATTATTATTATTATTTAAAATCGATACTATAAATAATGACTCCTTATATATGTATAGAATTAGTGTCCCATTTCGGACAAATAGTGAAAAAAATAAACTTTTCTTTCGAACCCAGTTTCAAGCTTCTTGAAGTTTATATCACAAACTAGCAAACATTATTATGATATAGAAACATTATTATGTGTAACTCTTTGTAAATAATTACATATTATGTGTGTAACTTGTATTATTAACAAACATATATATAACAATACTCAATCTCGCATATACGGGATATGGAGAGGTGAGATAAACTGAAAGTAATTGTGTTTTCATTATTATCTGATGTAAAATAGTACCACATATATATAGAGAATGAAATATAAACCCTAAGCCCAACTAACTAATGGGCCGAGCCTACTATCACTGAACATATATATTAATATGGCCCCGCAGTTTGAGCAGGAGAAGGAAAAACGTTTAAACTAGATCTAAAGTAGTTGAACAAGATAGCGGGGAGCTCTTTGGTAAAGATATCCGCATATTGAGAACTAGAAGGCACATGAAGCACATGAACTTGACCCGTAGCTACCTTTTCCCGAACAAAGTGAATGTCAATCTCAATGTGTTTGGTTCGCTGATGTTGAACCGGGTTTGTGAAAAGGTAAAAAGCACTAACATTATCACAGTAAACAATGGTTGCCCGATTATGAGGGCAGTGGAGTTCCAAAAGCAGGTTTTGCAGCCAACTTGTTTCAGCAACTGCATTGGCAACGTCGCGATATTCAGCCTCAGCACTTGATCGAGAAATAGTATGCTGACGTTTGGAGGACCAAGACACTAAGTTATCCCCCAAGTAAACACAATATCCAGAGGTCGAGCGACGAGTATCTGGACAACCACCCCAGTCAGCATCGGAATAAGCAGTAAGGCCGAGAGTCAGTGAAGCATATAACTGCAAGCCATGGTCTAACGTGCCTCGAAGATAACGAAGAATACGATTGAGAGAATTAAAGTGAGGCTCTCGGGGGTCATGCATATATAAACACACTTGCTGAACTGCATATGAAATATCGGGGCGGGTAAATGTGAGATACTGCAGAGCCCCTGCTAGACTGCGATATAATGAAGGATCTGCTACCGGTGGACCAGTCGGGCTAAGCTTAGAGCTCGTGTCAACAGGAGTACTGCAAGGTTTGCAGTTTGTCATGTGAGCTCGATCAAGCACGTCACATGCATACTTCTGTTGAGAGAGAAACATGCCTGTTTTGCTACGCTGAACTGAAATGCCCAAGAAGTAATGAAGAGACCCACAATCTGTCATAGCAAACTCGGTGCTCAGAGAGGTGATGATACGGAGAACAAGACTGTCAGAGGATCCGGTGATCACAATATCATCAACATACAATAATAGATATGCCAAATCTGACCCATTGCAATAGACAAAGAGAGAAGAGTCAGACTTGCTCTGACGAAAACCAATCTTTGAGGCATATGATGCAAACCGGTGATACCAAGCTCGAGGTGCCTGTTTAAGATCATAGAGAGATTTCTGTAGATGACAAACATAATCGGGATGGTGTGGATCTACAAATCCCGGAGGCAGGTGCATGTACACTGTTTCCTGTAAAGAACCATGCAAGAAAGCATTCTGAACATCAAGCTGGTGAATAGGCCAAGACCGAGAAATACCCAAGCTCAAAACTGTGCGAATGCTGGCCGGTTTGACAACTGGGCTAAACGTCTCATCACAATCAATGCCAGTTCGTTGGCTTTTGCCATTGGCAACCAACCGAGCTTTGTAACGATCGAGAGATCCATCAGCACACAACTTGCATTTATACAGCCACATCGAACGAACCACATTAACTCCAGGTGGTCGAGGAACAAATACCCAAGTCCCATTTTTAATAAGATCACTATACTCAGTCTGCATAGCCGCATGCCAGTGTGGATCCTGAAGCGCTTGGGTGTAAGAGTGTAACACCCCCAAATTCACTGTTTAGCAGAAGCAAGCTTTGGGGTGCTACTAATCAAATATCAACAGTACAAGGTATACAGCAAACGACCTCTAAATGAGACATTTAAAAATAGTTACATTTCCAATATAGATATGTTTGAAAATATAGTGTTTTCGGTTACAAAAATGTAGTTCCCTAGAGTCCACGCGTGTAGCGGGAGATTCTATTACATAATCAAAATATACAAAAGATAATGCTAAGAATCTCCGTTAGATGCAATGTAGAAATCATGCAACTCTAGCTAGTGTCTAGGGGTAATCCTACTCCGTCTGTATACCTGAGATACAAAGCTAAAAAGGTCAACCAAAAAGGTTGGTGAATCTTACAGTTTTAGTAATAAGTAATCGTTATTAACCACAAGTATGTACCAGTATTGCTATCAAGCAAAGTAAGTAAATCAGTAATTCATCACAAGTGCCATGAGCTCACAAGTTGAAGCTTAATAGTGTAGTGTGAATGGTACAATCAAGTACAGTATCACGTACCCCCGTGAGTGCATAAGAGGCTTTCAGTTGATAAACAGTAACTCATGCGTTGTGTGTAAAAGTAATGAAATGAGTTTAGTACATTGTGTTCATATGTAAAACAGTTTCTAAGTATCTCACCCTAAAGTATAAAAATAGTAAAAATGGGTTTGTAAGACTCACCTGAGTCTAGCAAGTGTGGTGTGAAATCAACCAAGTAAAGCGGATGTAAGTCCGTATATCGGTTCTCAGAACCCTGCAACCTTCTGGCGTCCGAAACGCACAAGGTTATAAGTAAATAAGCTGGTGTCCTGAAAGATCACCCATGCTAGTTGTCCACTCAACTAGGAAATGTCCAAGTGTTTGTTTAGTATTTCATTTGCAGTTTGAAAACAAGTATGGCCCGTTGGTGATGATTTTATAATAATAATCCGAAAGTGTTATTATTATATGTATCGTTGTATGTGAGTATTTGATACTTAGTGCAAAAAGTATTTATAAGTTCCTGGATGACGGGGGTCCGGGGGCAGCGCCCCTGGTAGCGGGGTCCAAGGGGCGGAGCCCCTGGCTGGGGTCGAACTGCCAGGTCAGCTTGGAATTTTTTTTTTTTACTATATTGCTTTGGTAAAAATTGCATCTGGAATTTAAAATCGGGAAAATTGACCTAGTCTGGCTACGGACTGAAAAGGTGTTGCGAACAGAGTTCGCGGTTCGAACTGAGTTCGGCTCGCAAGGCAGTAGGTTGCGAACTGAGTTCGGTTCGCAACATAAGGTTCGGTTCGCAAAACTCGACTCGCAAGTCGGTTCGCAGGTCAACTCGCAGTTCAGTTTGCAGGTCAGTTTCAGTTCACAGTTTTGTAACACCCGCCAAATTAGGACTAGGAATTAGTACCTAATCAGTTGTTAATACATGTAATTAGTTGGTTTTAGGCTAATTAATGTATCGAAATATATATATTGTTAAATATATATACGAATATGCGATTTGATTAAATCGTACAAGTTTCAAATCGAATGTAATTCGGTTCAAGTAAATACGGACGTTGGTGATCAATTTTATTAAATAATATAAAATTATTTAATAACGATATCATACCCAAAATATTATTTTGATAATATTTCAATTACATTTCGTATCGTATAATAAACGTCTACGCGACTTAAACATTCAACACGCAAACAAACGAAACCATTTAAGTTATTAAGTATTTGGCAAAAATACTTCGACAAAAATATTGAATAAACATTCGTATTTTAAAACATATATTTAAACGTATAAGATAATTATTTAACGTTTAAACGATCCGGAAAACGAACACCGCACGGAGCGCAAATACAGGAATTAAAATCTGGAGCCAACCACACTTGGGTGGGACCCAAGTGGGCCAGCCCCTCCTTTCCCCTCTCTTTCCCTCCTCTTTCCCTCTTTCTTCTTCATTTTACCATACCACCTTCTCTCTCTTTCTTCTATTCTCTCTCTACCACCATCAACTTAAATCAAATAAAAACATCATTAAACATCATCATCTCGCTCAGCTCATTTGGAAGAAAACGATCACCACGCAACGATCTACAACCCCATCTTTCCGGATTTTCATGGCGTTAACTTCGTAAGTTTCCGACAAATCCCGACACCTCTCGTTTTCTATTGTTTTCAACTTATAAATGTTTGTCTAGGCCTAAAATGTCCATATAAGGGTTGGGTAAAAGTTTCAAGTCAAACGGAGGCTGGAAAACACCATTTCGGCTCATTTTCCGGCCAACAGCGCATTATGTCGCAAAGGCTCCAGGCCACCTACGATATAAACTTTTTTGTCGCTAAATCAGGCCTTATGTCGCATATAGCGACATAAGCAACTATGTCGCACTATTTACGGACGTCGCATATAGCGACACAAATCGCTATGTCGCAAAACTCATTCCCGTCGCATATAGCGACACAACGCCTTACGTCACATTAAATTGCGGATGTCGCACTTAGCGACACAAGCCCTTATGTCGCAGACATGATTTGCGACATAACAGACTATGTCGCACTTAGCAACACAAAGCCGTATATCGCACGCTATGTCGCATGAAACAGAACCAAGAAAACACAAATTTTACTAAGTGTCGAGACCTAAAATTTTATCACTCGATTTCACACAAATTCAAGTCCAGATGCGTTTTTCACCGAAGCAATTTAGTAGAAATAAAAAAATTTCGAGCTGACTTAGCATCTCGACCCCAACCAGGGGCCAGCCCCTTGGACCCCGCCAGGGGTTGCCACCCCTGGGACCCCGCTAACCAGGGGCGCTGCCCCTGGGCCCCGTCACTTAAAGTTTACAAATACTTTTTAAGTATAACACCTTTCTAAAATCAAAATAATAATGTGAGATTATTATTGCAAACAAATCACCAACGGGCCGTACACATTTTCAAACACTCAGACAATCAACCAAATTGAAATCATTTGGACATTCTAGTTGGACAAACAACTACAAGGTAGTCTTATTAGATGCCTTCACATGTTTATAACCATCGCGTGTCGTGGACACCCTCAGGTTACAAGTCTTTGGACTTCGATTATTGGCTAATCAATCTCAGTTTATTAAGATAAACTCTTCAGGCTCAGGTGAGTCTCATGGCCCCTCTTTTTACTGTTTTACTAGGGGTGTGATACATTGCTCTGTTTTTAACACATGAAAGTGAGTACATATTTCAATATACTACATGAGTTGTTTTCAACTAATCAAATCAAAGTCCTCCGTCAGTATAGTCCGGTAATATGAAAGTAGCGTGAATATTAGTATATGGTACCATATAGGATTGACCCACCTCGTCCGGGTTAGTCGCGCTAACCTCTGCAACGGACGTACTAATATTTGGAAAGACGAGTGTAGATTAGGCACTCGTGGAGGCACCTCGCTCGGAATTCTCTATAGGGACCCGACCCTCGAGTTAAGCTCAGACTATGCGCTCATGGTTGTATACACTATCAGTATCATTTGCTGGATGCAAATCAACATTTAAATCTTGCGGTTCACACACTATTATTTGATATCTAAACATGTGAGCTCACCAGCGTTAGCTGACCCATTTTAGCATGTATCACAGGTACTCAGCAGTAGATCTGGACTGCCCATCAGGATGCATATTAGCTCGAGTCTTCATGCAAACTTCAGAGATTTCATTGCATTATTAGATTTGTATAACTAATTATGTACTTAAATCTCTCATATTATGAACACGAGCTATGTACGAGTTCAAACTATTGTAAACCTTTTATTATTAATATATTTTGTTAAAACGACGCATATAGAGTCGTTGCTATATATCTGTGTGCTTCGATTATTGATTAGTAACACCTAAATTATGCTTCCACAAAACATTAAATTTGGGGGTGTTACAGATTGGTATCAGAGCCTAAGGTTATAGTGAACTAGGTTGCATTTAGTGGGCCTAGACTATGACCGTTAGACAGTATTCCTTATTAAGTATGATTAGGTTCAGTGACTACATGGTATTGGTTTAATTTAACATAGCCTGATCAACTATGTATAATTAAAAGAATATGATGTAAAATTTGAAAGGAATCATGACTGAACAGGATACACTAGTTGACTCTGACCACGAGAGAAACCGTGACTCAAACATGTCTGTGTTAGACACCTTAGGCTATTATGTGATATATATGTATATACATAGATAGGCCTCACGCTTACTCAATATCTTAGGCTATATTATATATGTATTATATGAATATAGGCCTCATTCTTTTAACACTTTGTCTCATAATGGCAAACACACCACCCAATTCATCACACTCTCAATCCGGGTCGCAGAACCCGAGGGTAGCTAGGAGGAAAGCCAGGTTTCCTCGAGCTGGCCCATATCCCACCCACTTCACTCTGCCGGCCTTGACCGCTAGGCTGGACCGTCACGAGAAACGACTTTGCACCATGGATGTCGCATTACAAGAGACCAACGAAAACTAGAGACTCACAGCGCTTGAGCGCATCAACCAAGTCTCCGAAGATCACGAAAACACCGTTACCAACATGAACATACTTCACGACCGGGTAGTGGAATCGGGAGTAGAAGTCGAGCTCTTGTGACTCAGGTTGGAACAATGCGAGCAGTGCCTGCAAGTGGCCAAAGAATACTCAAGGATGCTGGTGCAACGACTAGCATTGGCGGTAGACAACGCCTGACAAACCAGCAGACTCGTAGTCACCGTGGATCGACTTGTCACACTAATGGAAAGGATCAACTTGCATTAGAACTAGTGTGACTGTCATCTTTTAATCTATATCTATCCATGTAGGACTCTTACTATTCGAACCGGATGTAACAATTCCCGGTACCTTTTGTACTCCCTGTGTTATGTAATCTTTCGAAAACTCGTATCATGTACCAAACTTGGCTATTTAAATGAAATATAATTATCACTTTATATCGTATATTCCATCATATACACATGTGATATATCAGAATTTCACACAAGAATCTCATTGTCTTTTCTTGATCTTGTTCAACATGATGCCACCGAAGCGATTCACCTTCGGCGAAACTGAAATCACCCAACTCATAGCCCAAAGCGTGGCTCAAGCTATGGCTACCCAACAACCAAGTTCGGGCAGCGAAGATACAGCTGCCAACGGGCTTTAATCCAAACCTTGTTCATACAAGGACTTCCTGAGCTGCAAACCCTTGAGCTTTAAGGGAACCGAAGGAGCCATCGGACTGATCAGATGGTTCGAGAAAATGGAGTCCGTCTTCCACATCAGCAAGTGTGCGGAAGAGGATAGAGTCAAGTACTCAACCTACACCCACGAAGATGGTGCCCTCTCATGGTGGAATTTATATGCCCAGTCCGTGGGTATCGATACCGCCTACCTACTCCCTTGGGAGGAACTAAAGACAATGCTTACTGCTAAGTATTGCCCCATCGAACAACTCCAAAAGCTGGAGGAAGAATTCTGGCACCTAAAGGTGCAAGGAAATGACATTGATGGATACACCATCAGGTTCCAACAGCTTGCCATCCTTCGCCCAACAATGGTGAGCACCGAACCCGAAAAGATCCGAAAGTACATCCGCGGTCTTCCGGAACCTGTCCGGGGGAACGTTGCCTCCTCAAACCAGACCACCATTGATGGTGCTATCCGATTGGCCCATGAACTTATGGCCCAGAACGAGGACCCAGAATCACCCACTTCTCCCTCCAACCATCTCAAAAGAAAGTGGTCCGACAACCACAACAACTCGCAAAACAAGAAACCCGACACCATCAAGGCCTATAACTCAACCACCGACACCATACGGGGTTACACAGGGAACAAGCCCTACTGTTCCAAGTGCAACCGCCACCATGAAGGTCCTTGCGGTCCCTATTGCAATAACTGCAAGAGGTACGGCCACCTCACCAAGGACTGTAGATCCCCCGCCAACAACAACAATTCCAACAACAACACCAGACCACACCGAGCCTGCTATGAATGCGGGAACCCTGGGCACTTTAGGAATGACTGCCCGAAACTGAAGAACAAGGCCAACAACAACAACAACAATGCTAAGGGTAGAGCCTTCGTACTCAATTCAGAGGTCGCCCACCAGGACCCGAATGTGGTCACGGGTATGTTCCTCCTCCTCAACAACTTAACTGCTTCTGTTCTATTCGATACTGGTGCCGATAGGAGCTTTATTTCCGATGAGTTTTATCCCCTACTTGACATCACCCCTGTTGCTCTAGATGTTAAGTACACTGTAGAACTAGCAAACGGTAAACTCATAGAAACTGACACTGTGATACCTAATTGCACTTTAAACTTAGCCAACGAAACCTTTTCGATAGATCTTATGCCCGTTGAAATTGGAAGTTTCGACGTCATCATTGGTATGGACTGGTTGTCCAAACACCGAGCCGAAATCGTCTGTTATGACAAAATCGTCCGCATCCCTCTCGCCGTCGGTAGAACCTTGATCATACAGGGGGAGATCGGTGGGACGAGACTAAAAATCATATCTTGTCTGAAAACCTGAAAAATTCTCAGGAAGGGTTATCCTGCAATCCTGGCGCACATCACAGAGAAAAAGTCGGAAGAGAAGCGACTTGAGGATGTGCCAATCGTTAGACACTTTCCCGAAGTCTTTCCAGAAGAACTACCTGGTTTACCTCCACCTAGACAGGTTGAGTTCTCGATCGATCTCGTACTGGGTGCCGCACCGGTAGCCCGAGCACCATACCGCCTAGCCCCATCCGAACTTCAGGAGTTGTCCACCCAGTTACAGGAACTCCTGGATCGACGATTCATTGGACCAAGTTGTTCACCTTGGGGAGCTCCGGTCTTATTCGTGAAAAAGAAAGACGGTTCTTTTCGAATGTGTATCGACTACCGAGAGTTGAACAAGCTAACCGTCAAGAACCGGTATCCACTTCCTCGCATCGATGACCTATTTGATCAACTACAAGGGTCGATTATTTATTCAAAGATCGATCTTCGGTCAGGTTATCATCAACTTCGAGTTCGCGACACCGACATCCCGAAAACTGCTTTCCAAACTCGTTACGGGCATTATGAATTTCAGGTGATGCCCTTCGGTTTAACAAACGCACCGGATGTATTCATGGATCTTATGAATCGGGTCTGCAAACCTTATTTAGACAAGTTCTTCATTGTCTTTATCGATGACATCCTCATCTATTCGCGCAACAAGCAAGAACACGCGCAACAACTCAAAACCATCCTAGAGCTACTTAGGCACGAGGAGCTTTACGCTAAATTCTCTAAGTATGAGTTCTGGATACAATTCGTTCAATTCCTTGGACAAGTTGTTAATAGTCAAGGAATTCACGTCGACCCATCAAAAATCGAGGCTATCAAAGACTGGCAAGCGCCAACTACTCCGACCGAGGTACGCCAATTTCTGGGATTGGCCGGTTATTATCGTCGTTTCATTGAAAATTTCTCCAAAATAGCTCAACCACTCACGACACTGACTCAGAAGGAAAAGAAGTTCATTTGGACTGATAAACAAGAGTCAGCATTCCAGCTATTAAAACTCAAGCTTTGCAGTGCTCCTATTCTATCCTTACCCGAAGGCACCGACGACTTCGTGGTATACTGCGATGCTTCCCACCAAGGTCTCGGTTACGTGTTGATGCAACGAGACAAGGTCATTGCTTACGCTTCCCGACAACTCAAGGTTCATGAGAAGAACTACACTACCCACGACCTCGAGCTAGGAGCCGTGGTGTTCGCTCTCAAAATCTAGAGACACTACCTCTATGGTACCCGAAGTACCGTATTCACCGATCACAAAAGTCTCCAACACATATTCGACCAAAAATACCTTAATATGCGACAGCGTCACTGGGTCAAGTTGCTCACTGATTACGACTGCAAAATCAAAAATACCACCCAGGCAAGGCAAATGTTGTTGTCGATGCCCTCAGTCGAAAGGAACGACCGAAACCACTTCGAGTCCGAGCCCTCAGTATGACCATTCATAATGATCTCACCATTCAGATTCACACCGCTCAACTCGAAACTTTGAAACCTGAAAATGTCAAAAGTGAAGCCTTACGAGGCATCGATAAACAATTCGAAATCAAACCTAATGGCGTTAGGTACTTCTCAAATCGAATCCGGTTGCCTAGTTTTGGGAACCTGCGAGACTTGGTGATGGATGAAGCTCAGAAGTCTAAATATTCTATCCATCCGGGAGCCGACAAAATGTATCACGGCATCAAGGAATTCTATTGGTGGCTGAACTTGAAAGCCGAAATCGCCACATATGTCAGCAAGTGCCTTACTTGCTCGAAAGTCAAAACCAAACATCAAAAACCTTCTGGTTTACTTCAACAACCCAACATTCCTGAATGTAAATGGGAACAAATCGCCATGAATTTCATAACCAAACTACCCAAGTCATCGAGCGGTTGCGATACCATTTGGGTGATCGTTGATCGACTCACCAAATCCGCTCATTTCCTGGCGATCAAGGAAACCGATAAAATGGAACACCTCTCACAAATCTACATCAAAGAAATTGTTTCTCGACACGGTGTCCCAACCTCGATTATCTCTGACAGGGACGCACGTTTCACATCTCACTTTTGGCAATCGCTCCAAAAATCATTGGGTACCCGACTTGATATGAGTACCGCGTACCATCCTCAAAACCGATGGCCAAAGTGAACGAACTATTCAGACACTGGAAGACATGCTACGAGCTTGCGTAGTTGACTTCGGTGCAAACTGGGAAGACACCTGCCATTGTGCGAGTTGACTTCGGTGCAAATAACAGTTATCATGCCAGCATTAAGGCTGCACCATTCGAGGCACCGTACGGTCGTAAGTGCCGATCACCGATCTGTTGGACCGAAGTGGGAGACAGTCAACTCACTGGTCCTGAAATTATACACGAAACCACCGAGAAAATCTTTGAAATCCAAAACCGACTCAAAGCCGCACGTGATCGTCAGAAAAGTTATGCTGACGTGAGACACAAACCACTCGAGTTCCAGGTTGGGGAACTAGTACTCCTGAAAGTGTCACCTTGGAAAGGCGTAATCCGATTCGGCAAACGCGGAAAGTTAAATCCCAGGTACATTGGGCCTTTTGAGATCCTCGAAAGGATTGGCCCAGTGGCATATCGATTGCAGCTGCCATCCGAACTCAGCAGCGTGCATCCCACTTTTCACATTTCTAACTTGAAGAAATATCTGTCAGACGAGAAACTTATCATTCCACTCGATGAAACTCGAGTTGACGAAGAGCTTCATTTTGTTGAAGAACCCGCAAAAATCATGGACCGTGAGGTCTAACAACTTAAACAAAGTCGTATTCCCATCGTTAAGGTCAAGTGGAATTCGCGTCGTGGTCCGCAATTCACTTGGGAACGGTAGACCAAATGCGACTCAAGTATCCTCAGTTATTCACTGACTCTACATCAAACGCTACATCGAGCTAAATTTCGGGACGAAATTCTCCTAACAGGGGGAGAATGTAACACCCGCCAAATTAGGACTAGGAATTAATACCTAATCAGTTGTTAATACATGTAATTAGTTAGTTTTAGGCTAATTAATGTATCAAAATATATATATTGTTGAATATATATACGAATATGCGATTTGATTAAATCGAACAAGTTTCAAATCGAATGTAATTCGGTTCAAGTAAATACGGACATTGTTGATCAATTTTATTAAATAATATAAATTTATTTAATAACGATATCATACCCAAAATATTATTTTGATAATATTTCAATTACATTTCGTATCGTATAATAAACGTCTACGCGACTTAAACATTCAACACGCAAACAAACGAAACCATTTAAGTTATTAAGTATTTGGCAAAAATACTTCGACAAAAATATTGAATAAACATTCGTATTTTAAAACATATATTTAAACGTATAAGATAATTATTTAACGTTTAAACGATCGGGAAAACGAACACCGCACGGAGCGCAAATACAGGAATTAAAATCTGGAGCCAACCACACTTGGGTGGGACCCAAGTGGGCCAGCCCCTCCTTTCCCCTCTCTTTCCCTCCTCTTTCCCTCTTTCTTCTTCATTTTACCATACCACCTTCTCTCTCTTTCTTCTATTCTCTCTCCACCACCATCACCTTAAATCAAATAAAAACACCATTAAACATCATCATCTCGCTCAGCTCATTTGGAAGAAAACGATCACCACGCAACGATCTACAACCCCATCTTTCCGGATTTTCATGGCGTTAACTTCGTAAGTTTCCGACAAATCCCGACACCTCTCGTTTTCTATTGTTTTCAACTTATA
The DNA here is from genome assembly GCA_963422505.1 of Pseudognaphalium luteoalbum. Classification (NCBI taxonomy): domain Eukaryota; kingdom Viridiplantae; phylum Streptophyta; class Magnoliopsida; order Asterales; family Asteraceae; genus Pseudognaphalium; species Pseudognaphalium luteoalbum. The sequence continues at coordinate 62,498,401 of OY730196.1, read as the reverse complement.
AATGTTTGTCTAGGCCTAAAATGTCCATATAAGGGTTGGGTAAAAGTTTCAAGTCAAACGGAGGCTGGAAAACACCATTTCGGCTCATTTTCCGGCCAACAGCGCATTATGTCGCAAAGGCTCCAGGCCACCTACGATATAAACTTTTTTGTCGCTAAATCAGGCCTTATGTCGCATATAGCGACATAAGCAACTATGTCGCACTATTTACGGACGTCGCATATAGCGACACAAATCGCTATGTCGCAAAACTCATTCCCGTCGCATATAGCGACACAACGCCTTACGTCACATTAAATTGCGGATGTCGCACTTAGCGACACAAGCCCTTATGTCGCAGACATGATTTGCGACATAACAGACTATGTCGCACTTAGCAACACAAAGCCGTATATCGCACGCTATGTCGCATGAAACAGAACCAAGAAAACACAAATTTTACTAAGTGTCGAGACCTAAAATTTTATCACTCGATTTCACACAAATTCAAGTCCAGATGCGTTTTTCACCGAAGCAATTTAGTAGAAATAAAAAAATTTCGAGCTGACTTAGCATCTCGACCCCAACCAGGGGCCAGCCCCTTGGACCCCGCCAGGGGTTGCCACCCCTGGGACCCCGCTAACCAGGGGCGCTGCCCCTGGGCCCCGTCACTTAAAGTTTACAAATACTTTTTAAGTATAACATCTTTCTAAAATCAAAATAATAATGTGAGATTATTATTGCAAACAAATCACCAACGGGCCGTACACATTTTCAAACACTCAGACAATCAACCAAATTGAAATCATTTGGACATTCTAGTTGGACAAACAACTACAAGGTAGTCTTATTAGATGCCTTCACATGTTTATAACCATCGCGTGTCGTGGACACCCTCAGGTTACAAGTCTTTGGACTTCGATTATTGGCTAATCAATCTCAGTTTATTAAGATAAACTCTTCAGGCTCAGGTGAGTCTCATGGCCCCTCTTTTTACTGTTTTACTAGGGGTGTGATACATTGCTCTGTTTTTAACACATGAAAGTGAGTACATATTTCAATATACTACATGAGTTGTTTTCAACTAATCAAATCAAAGTCCTCCGTCAGTATAGTCCGGTAATATGAAAGTAGCGTGAATATTAGTATATGGTACCATATAGGATTGACCCACCTCGTCCGGGTTAGTCGCGCTAACCTCTGCAACGGACGTACTAATATTTGGAAAGACGAGTGTAGATTAGGCACTCGTGGAGGCACCTCGCTCGGAATTCTCTATAGGGACCCGACCCTCGAGTTAAGCTCAGACTATGCGCTCATGGTTGTATACACTATCAGTATCATTTGCTGGATGCAAATCAACATTTAAATCTTGCGGTTCACACACTATTATTTGATATCTAAACATGTGAGCTCACCAGCGTTAGCTGACCCATTTTAGCATGTATCACAGGTACTCAGCAGTAGATCTGGACTGCCCATCAGGATGCATATTAGCTCGAGTCTTCATACAAACTTCAGAGATTTCATTGCATTATTAGATTTGTATAACTAATTATGTACTTAAATCTCTCATATTATGAACACGAGCTATGTACGAGTTCAAACTATTGTAAACCTTTTATTATTAATATATTTTGTTAAAACGACGCATATAGAGTCGTTGCTATATATCTGTGTGCTTCGATTATTGATTAGTAACACCTAAATTATGCTTCCACAAAACATTAAATTTGAGGGTGTTACAGATTGGTATCAGAGCCTAAGGTTATAGTGAACTAGGTTGCATTTAGTGGGCCTAGACTATGACCGTTAGACAGTATTCCTTATTAAGTATGATTAGGTTCAGTGACTACATGGTATTGGTTTAATTTAACATAGCCTGATCAACTATGTATAATTAAAAGAATATGATGTAAAATTTGAAAGGAATCATGACTGAACAGGATACACTAGTTGACTCTGACCACGAGAGAAACCGTGACTCAAACATGTCTGTGTTAGACACCTTAGGCTATTATGTGATATATATGTATATACATAGATAGGCCTCACGCTTACTCAATATCTTAGGCTATATTATATATGTATTATATGAATATAGGCCTCATTCTTTTAACACTTTGTCTCATAATGGCAAACACACCACCCAATTCATCACACTCTCAATCCGGGTCGCAGAACCCGAGGGTAGCTAGGAGGAAAGCCAGGTTTCCTCGAGCTGGCCCATATCCCACCCACTTCACTCTGCCGGCCTTGACCGCTAGGCTGGACCGTCACGAGAAACGACTTTGCACCATGGATGTCGCATTACAAGAGACCAACGAAAACTAGAGACTCACAGCGCTTGAGCGCATCAACCAAGTCTCCGAAGATCACGAAAACACCGTTACCAACATGAACATACTTCACGACCGGGTAGTGGAATCGGGAGTAGAAGTCGAGCTCTTGTGACTCAGGTTGGAACAATGCGAGCAGTGCCTGCAAGTGGCCAAAGAATACTCAAGGATGCTGGTGCAACGACTAGCATTGGCGGTAGACAACGCCTGACAAACCAGCAGACTCGTAGTCACCGTGGATCGACTTGTCACACTAATGGAAAGGATCAACTTGCATTAGAACTAGTGTGACTGTCATCTTTTAATCTATATCTATCCATGTAGGACTCTTACTATTCGAACCGGATGTAACAATTCCCGGTACCTTTTGTACTCCCTGTGTTATGTAATCTTTCGAAAACTCGTATCATGTACCAAACTTGGCTATTTAAATGAAATATAATTATCACTTTATATCGTATATTCCATCATATACACATGTGATATATCAGAATTTCACACAAGAATCTCATTGTCTTTTCTTGATCTTGTTCAACATGATGCCACCGAAGCGATTCACCTTCGGCGAAACTGAAATCACCCAACTCATAGCCCAAAGCGTGGCTCAAGCTATGGCTACCCAACAACCAAGTTCGGGCAGCGAAGATACAGCTGCCAACGGGCTTTAATCCAAACCTTGTTCATACAAGGACTTCCTGAGCTGCAAACCCTTGAGCTTTAAGGGAACCGAAGGAGCCATCGGACTGATCAGATGGTTCGAGAAAATGGAGTCCGTCTTCCACATCAGCAAGTGTGCGGAAGAGGATAGAGTCAAGTACTCAACCTACACCCACGAAGATGGTGCCCTCTCATGGTGGAATTTATATGCCCAGTCCGTGGGTATCGATACCGCCTACCTACTCCCTTGGGAGGAACTAAAGACAATGCTTACTGCTAAGTATTGCCCCATCGAACAACTCCAAAAGCTGGAGGAAGAATTCTGGCACCTAAAGGTGCAAGGAAATGACATTGATGGATACACCATCAGGTTCCAACAGCTTGCCATCCTTCGCCCAACAATGGTGAGCACCGAACCCGAAAAGATCCGAAAGTACATCCGCGGTCTTCCGGAACCTGTCCGGGGGAACGTTGCCTCCTCAAACCAGACCACCATTGATGGTGCTATCCGATTGGCCCATGAACTTATGGCCCAGAACGAGGACCCAGAATCACCCACTTCTCCCTCCAACCATCTCAAAAGAAAGTGGTCCGACAACCACAACAACTCGCAAAACAAGAAACCCGACACCATCAAGGCCTATAACTCAACCACCGACACCATACGGGGTTACACAGGGAACAAGCCCTACTGTTCCAAGTGCAACCGCCACCATGAAGGTCCTTGCGGTCCCTATTGCAATAACTGCAAGAGGTACGGCCACCTCACCAAGGACTGTAGATCCCCCGCCAACAACAACAATTCCAACAACAACACCAGACCACACCGAGCCTGCTATGAATGCGGGAACCCTGGGCACTTTAGGAATGACTGCCCGAAACTGAAGAACAAGGCCAACAACAACAACAACAATGCTAAGGGTAGAGCCTTCGTACTCAATTCAGAGGTCGCCCACCAGGACCCGAATGTGGTCACGGGTATGTTCCTCCTCCTCAACAACTTAACTGCTTCTGTTCTATTCGATACTGGTGCCGATAGGAGCTTTATTTCCGATGAGTTTTATCCCCTACTTGACATCACCCCTGTTGCTCTAGATGTTAAGTACACTGTAGAACTAGCAAACGGTAAACTCATAGAAACTGACACTGTGATACCTAATTGCACTTTAAACTTAGCCAACGAAACCTTTTCGATAGATCTTATGCCCGTTGAAATTGGAAGTTTCGACGTCATCATTGGTATGGACTGGTTGTCCAAACACCGAGCCGAAATCGTCTGTTATGACAAAATCGTCCGCATCCCTCTCGCCGTCGGTAGAACCTTGATCATACAGGGGGAGATCGGTGGGACGAGACTAAAAATCATATCTTGTCTGAAAACCTGAAAAATTCTCAGGAAGGGTTATCCTGCAATCCTGGCGCACATCACAGAGAAAAAGTCGGAAGAGAAGCGACTTGAGGATGTGCCAATCGTTAGACACTTTCCCGAAGTCTTTCCAGAAGAACTACCTGGTTTACCTCCACCTAGACAGGTTGAGTTCTCGATCGATCTCGTACTGGGTGCCGCACCGGTAGCCCGAGCACCATACCGCCTAGCCCCATCCGAACTTCAGGAGTTGTCCACCCAGTTACAGGAACTCCTGGATCGACGATTCATTGGACCAAGTTGTTCACCTTGGGGAGCTCCGGTCTTATTCGTGAAAAAGAAAGACGGTTCTTTTCGAATGTGTATCGACTACCGAGAGTTGAACAAGCTAACCGTCAAGAACCGGTATCCACTTCCTCGCATCGATGACCTATTTGATCAACTACAAGGGTCGATTATTTATTCAAAGATCGATCTTCGGTCAGGTTATCATCAACTTCGAGTTCGCGACACCGACATCCCGAAAACTGCTTTCCAAACTCGTTACGGGCATTATGAATTTCAGGTGATGCCCTTCGGTTTAACAAACGCACCGGATGTATTCATGGATCTTATGAATCGGGTCTGCAAACCTTATTTAGACAAGTTCTTCATTGTCTTTATCGATGACATCCTCATCTATTCGCGCAACAAGCAAGAACACGCGCAACAACTCAAAACCATCCTAGAGCTACTTAGGCACGAGGAGCTTTACGCTAAATTCTCTAAGTATGAGTTCTGGATACAATCCGTTCAATTCCTTGGACAAGTTGTTAATAGTCAAGGAATTCACGTCGACCCATCAAAAATCGAGGCTATCAAAGACTGGCAAGCGCCAACTACTCCGACCGAGGTACGCCAATTTCTGGGATTGGCCGGTTATTATCGTCGTTTCATTGAAAATTTCTCCAAAATAGCTCAACCACTCACGACACTGACTCAGAAGGAAAAGAAGTTCATTTGGACTGATAAACAAGAGTCAGCATTCCAGCTATTAAAACTCAAGCTTTGCAGTGCTCCTATTCTATCCTTACCCGAAGGCACCGACGACTTCGTGGTATACTGCGATGCTTCCCACCAAGGTCTCGGTTACGTGTTGATGCAACGAGACAAGGTCATTGCTTACGCTTCCCGACAACTCAAGGTTCATGAGAAGAACTACACTACCCACGACCTCGAGCTAGGAGCCGTGGTGTTCGCTCTCAAAATCTAGAGACACTACCTCTATGGTACCCGAAGTACCGTATTCACCGATCACAAAAGTCTCCAACACATATTCGACCAAAAATACCTTAATATGCGACAGCGTCACTGGGTCAAGTTGCTCACTGATTACGACTGCAAAATCAAAAATACCACCCAGGCAAGGCAAATGTTGTTGTCGATGCCCTCAGTCGAAAGGAACGACCGAAACCACTTCGAGTCCGAGCCCTCAGTATGACCATTCATAATGATCTCACCATTCAGATTCACACCGCTCAACTCGAAACTTTGAAACCTGAAAATGTCAAAAGTGAAGCCTTACGATGCATCGATAAACAATTCGAAATCAAACCTAATGGCGTTAGGTACTTCTCAAATCGAATCCGGTTGCCTAGTTTTGGGAACCTGCGAGACTTGGTGATGGATGAAGCTCACAAGTCTAAATATTCTATCCATCCGGGAGCCGACAAAATGTATCACGGCATCAAGGAATTCTATTGGTGGCTGAACTTGAAAGCCGAAATCGCCACATATGTCAGCAAGTGCCTTACTTGCTCGAAAGTCAAAACCAAACATCAAAAACCTTCTGGTTTACTTCAACAACCCAGCATTCCTGAATGTAAATGGGAACAAATCGCCATGAATTTCATAACCAAACTACCCAAGTCATCGAGCGGTTGCGATACCATTTGGGTGATCGTTGATCGACTCACCAAATCCGCTCATTTCCTGGCGATCAAGGAAACCGATAAAATGGAACACCTCTCACAAATCTACATCAAAGAAATTGTTTCTCGACACGGTGTCCCAACCTCGATTATCTCTGACAGGGACGCACGTTTCACATCTCACTTTTGGCAATCGCTCCAAAAATCATTGGGTACCCGACTTGATATGAGTACCGCGTACCATCCTCAAAACCGATGGCCAAAGTGAACGAACTATTCAGACACTGGAAGACATGCTACGAGCTTGCGTAGTTGACTTCGGTGCAAACTGGGAAGACACCTGCCATTGTGCGAGTTGACTTCGGTGCAAATAACAGTTATCATGCCAGCATTAAGGCTGCACCATTCGAGGCACCGTACGGTCGTAAGTGCCGATCACCGATCTGTTGGACCGAAGTGGGAGACAGTCAACTCACTGGTCCTGAAATTATACACGAAACCACCGAGAAAATCTTTGAAATCCAAAACCGACTCAAAGCCGCACGTGATCGTCAGAAAAGTTATGTTGACGTGAGACACAAACCACTCGAGTTCCAGGTTGGGGAACTAGTACTCCTGAAAGTGTCACCTTGGAAAGGCGTAATCCGATTCGGCAAACGCGGAAAGTTAAATCCCAGGTACATTGGGCCTTTTGAGATCCTCGAAAGGATTGGCCCAGTGGCATATCGATTGCAGCTGCCATCCGAACTCAGCAGCGTGCATCCCACTTTTCACATTTCTAACTTGAAGAAATATCTGTCAGACGAGAAACTTATCATTCCACTCGATGAAACTCGAGTTGACGAAGAGCTTCATTTTGTTGAAGAACCCGCAAAAATCATGGACCGTGAGGTCTAACAACTTAAACAAAGTCGTATTCCCATCGTTAAGGTCAAGTGGAATTCGCGTCGTGGTCCGCAATTCACTTGGGAACGGTAGACCAAATGCGACTCAAGTATCCTCAGTTATTCACTGACTCTACATCAAACGCTACATCGAGCTAAATTTCGGGACGAAATTCTCCTAACAGGGGGAGAATGTAACACCCGCCAAATTAGGACTAGGGATTAGTACCTAATCAGTTGTTAATACATGTAATTAGTTAGTTTTAGGCTAATTAATGTATCAAAATATATATATTGTTGAATATATATACGAATATGCGATTTGATTAAATCGAACAAGTTTCAAATCGAATGTAATTCGGTTCAAGTAAATACGGACATTGGTGATCAATTTTATTAAATAATATAAATTTATTTAATAACGATATCATACCCAAAATATTATTTTAATAATATTTCAATTACATTTCGTATCGTATAATAAACATCTACGCGACTTAAACATTTAACACGCAAACAAACGAAACCATTTAAGTTATTAAGGATTTGGCAAAAATACTTCGACAAAAATATTGAATAAACATTCGTATTTTAAAACATATATTTAAACGTATAAGATAATTATTTAACGTTTAAATTATCGAGAAAACGAACACCGCACAGAGCGTAAATACAGAAATTAAAATCTGGAGCCAACCACACTTGGGTGGGATCCAAGTGGGTCGGCCCCTCCTTTCCCCTCTCTTTCCCTCCTCTTTCCCTCTTTCTTATTCATTTTACCATACCACCTTCTCTCTCTTTCTTCTTTTCTCTCTAAATCACCATCCACCACCATCACCTTAAATCAAATAAAAACACCATTAAACATCATCATCTCGCTCAGCTCATTTGGAAGAAAACGATCACCTCGTAACGATCTACAACCCCATCTTTCCGGATTTTCACGGCGTTAACTTCGTAAGTTTCCGACAAATCTCGACACCTCTCGTTTTCTATTGTTTTCAACTTATAAATGTTTGTCTAGGCCTAAAATGTCCATATAAGGGATGGGTAAAAGTTTCAAGTCAAACGGAGGCTGGAAAACACCATTTCGGCTCATTTTTCGGCCAACAGCGCGTTATGTCGCTAAGGCTCCAGGCCACCTGCGACATAAGCTTTTATGTCGCTAAATCAGGCCTTATGTCGCATATAGCGACATAAGCCACTATGTCGCACTATTTACGGACGTCACAGATAGCGACAGAAAACACTATGTCGCAAAACTCATTCCCGCCGCATATAGCTACACAATGCCTTACGTCGCATTAAATTGCGGATGTCGCACTTAGCGACACAAGCCCTTATGTCGCAGACATGATTTGCGGCACAACAAACTATGTCGCACTTAGCAACACAAAGCCGTATATCGCACGCTATGTCGCATGAAACAGAACCAAGAAAACACAAATTTTACTAAGTGTCGGGACCTAAAATTATATCACTCGATTTCACACAAATTCAAGTCCAGATGCGTTTTTCACAAAAGAAATTTAGTAGAAATAATTTTTTTTTGAGCTAACTTAGCATCTCGACCCCAACCAGGGGTCAGCCCCTTGGACCCCGCCAGGGGTTGCCACCCCTGGGACCCCGCTAATTAGGGGCGCTACCCCCGGACCCCCGTCACTTAAAGTTTACAAATTCTTTTTAAGTATAACACCTTTCTAAAATCAAAATAATAATATGAGATTATTATTGCAAACAAATCACCAACGGGCCGTACACATTTTCAAACACTCAGACAATCAACCAAATTGAAATCATTTGGACATTCTAGTTGGACAAACAACTACAATGTAGTCTTATTAGATGCCTTCACATGTTTATAACCATCGCGTGTCGTGGACACCCTCAGGTTACAAGTCTTTGGACTTCAATTATTGGCTAATCAATCTCAGTTTATTAAGATAAATTCTTCAGGCTCAGGTGAGTCTCATGGCCCCTCTTTTTACTGTTTTACTAGGGGTGTGATACATTGCTCTGTTTTTAACACATGAACGCGAGTACATATTTCAATATACTACATGAGTTCTTTTCAACTAATCAAATCAAAGTCCTCCGTCAGTATAGTCCGGTAATATGAAAGTAGCATGAATATTAGTATATGGTACCATATAGGATTGACCCACCTCGTCCGGGTTAGTCGCGCTAACCTCTGCAACGGACGTACTAATATTTGGAAAGACGAGTGTAGATTAGGCACTCGTGGAGGCACCTCGCTCGGAATTCTCTATATGGGACCCGACCCTTGAGTTAAGCTCAGACTATGCGCTCATGGTTGTATACACTATCAGTATCATTTGCTGGATGCAAATCAACATTTAAATCTTGCGGTTCACACACTATTATTTGATATCTAAACATGTGAGCTCACCAGCGTTAGCTGACCCATTTTAGCATGTATCACAGGTACTCAGCGGTAGATCTGGACTGCCCATCAGGATGCATATTAGCTCGAGTCTTCATTCTAACTTCAGAGATTTCATTGCATTATTAGATTTTGTATAACTAATTATGTACTTAAATCTCTCATATTACGAACACGAGCTATGTACGAGTTCAAACTGTTGTAAACCTTTTAATATTAATATATTTTATTAAAACGACGCATATAGAGTCGTTGCGATATATCTGTGTGCTTCGATTATTGATTAGTAACACCCAAATTATGCTTCTGCAAAACATTAAATTTGGGGGTGTTACAATTTTGGCTTCGCGATTCGAGATCTCGGTTCGCCTCGCAGGACGAACGAGATCTGGGATCTCAACTCGCAAGATGAACTTTCCGTATCTTGGGTTTTCAAAACGCATTTCTAATCCGGTTTTTGGACATAATCTTGTTGTGTGAACATTCTAGCATGTAAATAAAAGCTTTTTATGTAATTTAAACGAGTTTTAAGTTTCCATACCACAAAATGAAAAACGAAGAAGATGGAGAGGTAGAGCTCATGATGGTGATCCTCGTGCGTGTTCCCGATGATGATGATGATGAACGCTTTTTGGTGATGTTTTTGGTGGTTTGGGGCTGCGGTTTTAAGAGGAGAAAGAGAGGTTTAGATGTAAGTGTGTGTGTAAAGTAAGGTGAAGTGGGTAGGGGAAAGGGATTAAAAGTGTTGGGTCTTGGGTGGGTGGGTTGGGTCCGCGGGTCTGGGCCGACCCACTCGGGTCTCGGATTCGCGTATTTGTGTTTCCGAATGTCGTATTATGACCCGTAGTCGTTTAATTGTGAAGTCTTTATAAGATTTGTAAATATGTCAAAGTATACCCGCAATATTTATTTAACCGAAGTATTTTATCATACTTTATTTCAAGTTATAAAATTATAAAATATAATTTTTGTTACTAATCCCTCATTGGGGTGCGTTTCGTGCGGTTTCATCGCGTAGGATATGTCTTAAACAATATGATATTGCGTAATATATTATAGTAAACAATATTTATAAATTTTGTCACCAACGTCCATATTAAATAAAGTAGGACCTCGTCCGGTACATAAGGGCACGATTTAATCGAATCGTGTAAGCGTGTATGTAATTTCACCTAAACGTTACATATATTTAGAATATTACAAAACTAAACACATGTAATTACAAGTAGTTTAGGCACCAATTAAAGTCCTAAATTGGCGGGTGTCACATTCTCCCATCGTTAGGAGAATTTCATCCCGAAATTAGCTCGAAGTTGCGGTGTGAGTAGAGTCTGTGAACAAGTGTGGGTACTTCAGTCGCATTTGGTCTTCCCATTCCAAAGTGAATTCAGGACCACGCCTCGAATTCCACCGGACCTTAACAATGGGAATACGACTCTGTTTTAAACGTTTGACCTCTCGGTCCATTATTTCCGCGGGTTCCTCGACAAAGTGAAGTTTATCATCGATTTTTATTTCGTCGAGCGGTACAATTAGTGTCCCATCAGACCGACATTTCTTCAAGTTAGAAATATGAAAGGTAGGATGCACGCTACTAAGTTCGGTAGGTAGCTGTAGTCGATACGCCACTGGACCAATTCTTTCGAGAATTTTAAACGGTCCAATGTACCTAGGGTTCAGTTTTCCTCGTTTTCCGAATCGGATGACACCTTTCCACGGTGCCACTTTAATAAGTACCTTGTCCCTAACATGGAACTCAAGGTGTTTGCGTCTCACGTCAGCGTAACTTTTCTGACGATCACGTGCGGCTTTCATCCGGTTTTGGATACCAACGATCTTCTCGTTGGTTTCGTGAATGATTTATGGACCAGTGAGTTGGGTATCTCCCACCTTAGTCCAGCAGATAGGTGATCGGCACTTACGTCCGTAGAGTGCCTCGAAAGGTGCAGCCTTAATGCTGGTATGGTAGTTGTTGTTGTATGAGAACTCACACAATGGTAAGTGGTTTTCCCAAGAAATACCGAAGTCGACTACGCATGCACGTAGCATATCCTCCAGTGTTTGAATAGTTCGTTCGCTTTGGCCATCAGTTTGCGGGTGATAAGCCGTACTCATATCCAGATGAGTACCGAGAGATTTTTGTAATGATTGCCAAAAGTTGGAGGTAAAGCGACTGTCCCTATCCGAGATGATCGAGGTAGGTACACCGTGTCGTGAAATAATTTCTTTGATGTACATGCGAGCTAAACGCTCCATCTTGTCAGTTTCCTTGATGGCTAGAAAATGGGCAGATTTCGTGAGACAGTCTAAAATCACCCAAATGGTATCATAACCGCTCGAAGTTTTCGGTAGTTTGGTAATATAGTCCATGGAAATTTGCTCCCATTTCTATTGAGAGATTTCAGATTGTTGGAGCAATCCTGAGGGTCTTTGGTGCTCGACCTTGACCTTGGAACAAGTTAAGCATTTACTGACGTATACGGCGATGTCAGCTTTCATGTTAGGCCACCAATACAATCCTTTGATGTCGTGATACATCTTGTCAGAACCAGGATGTATAGAGTATCGAGATTTGTGAGCTTCAGCCATCACCAAATCTCGCAAGTTTCCGAGTTTGGGTAACCATACCTGGTTAGAGAAGTACCGAGTTCCATCAGGTTTGATTTCAAATTGTTTATCTATGCCTCGCAATACTTCATTGGTGATGTTTTCGGGTTTGAGTGCTTCGAGTTGAGCGGCAAGAACTTGAGTGATGAGATCACTGTGGATGGTAATACTGAGGGCTTGGACTCGAAGGGGTTTCACTCATTCTTTTCGGCTTAAGGCATCGGCAACTACGTTCGCCCTTCCTGGGTGGTATTTGATTTCGCAGTCGTAGTCACTAAGTAACTCGACCCAACGATGTTACCTCATGTTTAGATCCTTCTGATCGAATATGTGTTGGAGGCTTCTGAGATCGGTAAAGATAGTACTTTTCGTACCGTAGAGGTAATGTCTCCAGATTTTCAGCGCGAATACCACGGCACCTAATTCTAGGTCGTGTGTCGTATAGTTTTTCTCATGAATTTTCAGTTGTCGTGAGGCATAGGCAATGACTTTTTCCCGTTGAATTAACACGCAGCCAAGTCCTTGGTGTGAGGCGTCGCAGTAAACTACGATGTCATCGGTGCCTTCGGGTAAGGACAGGATTGGTGCACTGCAGAGTTTGTGTTTCAGTAGCAGGAAGGCTGACTCTTGTTTGTCGGTCCAATCGAATTTCTTACCTTTCTGAGTCAGTGTCGTTAGAGGAACAACTATTTTTGAAAAGTTCTCAATGAATCGTCGGTAATACCCAGCGAGATCTAAGAATTGTTTCACTTCAGTTGGAGTGGTCGGTTACTCCCAGCCCTTGAATTGTCTCACTTCAATTTTGGCGGGATCAACATGGATTCCCTGGCTGTCAATGACATGCCCAAGGAATTGAGCGTTTTGAATCCAGAACTCACACTTAGAGAATTTGGCATATAACTCTTCGTGTTTGAGAAGTTCCAGTACGGTTTTCAGATGATGGGTATGTTCTTGCTCATCACGAGAGTAGATTAGAATGTCATAAATGAACACAATGACAAACTTGTCAAGATATGGTTTGCACACCCGATTCATAAGGTCCATGAATACTGCAGGAGCGTTGGTTAAACCGAACGGCATCACTTGGAATTCGAAATGCCCATAGCGTGTTTGAAAGGCTGTTTTTGGAATATCATTGTCACGAACTCGTAGTTGGTGATAACCTGACCGCAGGTAAATTTTTTGAGTAAACACTCGATCCCTGAAGTTGGTCAAATAGGTCATCGATTCTAGGAAGCGGATACCAATTCTTTATGGTTAGCTTATTCAGCTCTCGGTAATCGATACACACGCGGAATGATCCATCTTTCTTTTTCACGAATAAGACCGAAGCTCCCCAAGGCGAGAAACTTGGTCGAATGAATCCTCTATCCAGGAGTTCCTGTAATTGGTTAGACAACTCCTGCATTTTGGAAGGTGCTAAACGATATGGAGCTCGTGCCACGGGTGCAACTCCCGGCACAAGTTCGATTGGGAATTCAATTTGTTTGGGTGGCGGAAGTCCAAGCAAGTCCTCAGGAAAGACTTCTGGGAAATCCTGCACGATAGGCACATCCTCAAGTCGCTTCTCCTCCAACTTCTTCTCGGTGACATGTGCAAGGATGGCTTGATACCCCTTTCGTAGGTATTTTCTAGTTTTCATGCACGATACAATATTCAGATTCTGTCGACCGGTCTCCCCTTGTAGGACTAAGGTTCCACCGGAGATGAGAGGTATACGAACGAGTTTGTCATAACAGACGATTTCAGCTCGGTGCTTGGATAACCAATCCATACCGACGATAATGTCAAAGCTGCCGATCTCTACGGGTATCAAATCAATGGAAAAGAGCTCATTAGCTAAGTTTAAAGTGCAATTAGGTATCACACTATCGGCCTCAATAAGTTTTCCGTTTGCCAATTCTACTATGTACTTAGAATCTAAGGTAACAGGTGTAGTGTCAAGTAGTGGATAAAACTCATCAGAAATGAAGCTCTTATCAGCCCCAGTATCAAATAATACAAAAGCAGTCAAGTTGTTGAGAAGGAACGTACCCGTGACCACATTCGGGTCTTAACGGGCTTCCCCAGATTTCAGCATGAAAGCTCTTCCTCGAGCATTGTTGTTGTTCTTCAGCTTTGGGCAATCTTTTCTAAAATGCCTAGTATCGTTGCACTCATAACAGGTCCTTGGTGCAGAGGTATTGGTGCCAGTGGTGTTTGATCTACAATCTTTAGCCAAGTGTCCAAATCTCTTACACTTGCTACAGGGGCAAGAACTATCATGGTGTCGTTGGCACTTAGAGCAATATGGCTTGTTTCCCTTATACTCCCTCCTGTCCTCAGAGCCGGTGGCATAGGCCTTAACAGTCATAGGCCTTTTGTTGGGTTGTTGGTTTTGGTGATCAGAGGATTTACGTTTGTTGTTGGAGGAGGGTGTGTTGGATGTCTCACGGCTGACAACCATTGCCATGAGTTCATGAGCTAACCGAATTGCACTTTCAACAGTGGTTGATTTGGACGAGGCAACGTTCCCCTGGATATTCTCCGGGAGGCCACGGATGTATCTCTTGATGCCTTTTACCTCCGGATCAACCAAGCCCGGGCATAACAACGCGAACTGCTGAAACTTGGTGGTGTATCCATCAATATCGGTTCCCTGCAATGTCAAGCGCCAGAACTCTTCCTCTAGACGGTGCAGTTCTTCTTCAGGACAGTACTTCTCCCTTAACTTCTTTAGTTCAGCCCAGGGAAGCTGGTTTGCAACCTCAATGCCAATAGAGTTGGCGTGTGTATTCCACCACGTAAGTGCATCTTCTTGAAAGGTGTAAGCAGCGAATTTAACCTTGTTATCCTCAGTACAGTTGCAGAGACTGAAGACAGATTCCATACGTTCAATCCATCTGATTAGACCAATAGCACCTTCCGTGCCTTTGAAGTAGAGTGGTTTGCAGCTGAGAAAATCCTTGTAGGAACAAGGCTTGATAACAGGGGTATTGATTGGGGTTTCGTCATTACTTTGAGAGTTTCGAGGAGAATCCTGAGCAGCCAAAGCATCAGCCACTGCTTGAGATACGATAGCAGCAAGTTCGGCATCACTGTAACTTTTCTTCTTTGGCGGCATGATTATTCAAGAAAGAAACAAGGGGCACATGAGAAGTTGTACCAGAATGATAATTCGGTAGATGTACATATATTAAAACGGTAATATACAACATCACAAGGTGAAAATTAACAATGTAAGATAGTTGAGAGAAATTTTCAATTGATATTACGATGTTAAACGATTACAAACAATTTCAAGTTACGAGTTTCAAAAGTTTACAGACTTAGGAGTTTTACAAAAATGCCGGGAATTGTTATATCCGGTCGAATTACATAGGTCCTACGAAAGCATGATAAAGTACATATTTAGCCTAAGCTAATCCTGGCGTAGATTGAGTTATGGTAGCAGTGCGGTGAGATGGTCTACAGATTCTGCAAGTCTGCTAACCATTCGGAGGGCGTCCTCGGTCTCCCTTAGATGTGTCTCGCACTGATTCAGCCTTGATTGTTGGACGGAGATTTCGTTTCGGTTGCCAATCACTTGGTTGTGGACAACCTTCATAGTTTCGATGGTTTCACCCAGACGGTTGTCAAGGGTGTCCATGTGGTTGACGGTATTTTCGTGATCTTCAGAGACTTGATTGATACGTTTGAGTGATGTGAGTCTCCAGTTTTTGTTGGTTTCTTGGAGTTCGATATCCATAGTATTAAGTCGTTGCTCGTGTCGGTGTAGCCTAGTGGTTAAATCCGACAAGGTAAAGTGAGTGGGGTATGGGTCAGCTCGAGGCAACCTAGTGTTCCTCCTAGCCACCCTTGGGTTTCGCGATCCATACAGATGAGAGCGTGACGAGTTGGGTGGTGTGTTTGCCATTCTGAGACGAAACGTTAGAAAGAATGAGGCCTATCTATGTATATGTATATATATCACATAATAGCCTAAAGTGTCTAACACAGACATGTTTGAGTCCCGGTTTCTCTCGTGGTCAGAGTCAACTAGTGTATCATGTTCAGTCATAACTCCTTTCAGATCTTACATCATACTCTTTTAATTATACATAGTTGATCAAGCTATGTTAAATTAAACCAATATCATGTAGTCCCTGAACCTAATCATGCTTAATAAGGAATACTGCCTAACGGTCATAGTCTAGGCCCACTAAATGCAACCTAGTTCACTATAACCTTAGGCTCTGATACCAATCTGTAACACCCCCAAATTCACTGTTTAGTGGAAGCAAGCTTTGGGGTGCTACTAATCAAATATCAACAGTACAAGGTATACAGCAAACGACCTCTAAATGAGACGTTTAAAAATAGTTACATTTCCAATATAGAATTGTTTGAAAACATACTGTTTTCGGTTAAAAAAATGTAGTTCCCTAGAGTCCACGCGTGTAGCGGGAGATTCTATTACATAATCAAAATATACAAAAGATAATGCTAAAAATCTCCGTTAGATGCAATGTAGAAATCATGCGACTCTAGCTAGTGTCCAGGGGTAATCCTACTCCGTCTGTGTACCTGAGATACAAAGCTAAAAAGGTCAACCAAAAAGGTTGGTGAATCTTACAGGTTTAGTAATAAGTAATCGTTATGAACCACAAGTATGTACCAGTATTGCTATCAAGCAAAGTAAGTAAATCAGTAATTCATCACAAGTGCCATGAGCTCACAAGTTGAAGCTTAACAGTGTAGTGTGAATGGTACAATCAAGTACAGTATCACGTACCCCCGTGAGTGCTATCCCAATACTCATATGTAACAAGTATCAAATGCCCGTTTCTACGGAACGGTTCGTGGTAGCGCTATTACCCCGGGCGGGGATTGTCAGTCCCGAATGGATCCATCCTACTAATACTCGCGCTTAAGTCTATAACTAACAACTTATGATAGGAGGCTTTCAGTGGATAAACAGTAACTCATGCGTTGTGTGTAAAAAGTAATGAAATCAGTTTAGTACATTATGTTCATATGTAAAACAGTTGCTAAATATCTCACCCCAAAGTATAAAAACAGTAAAAATGGGACTGTAAGACTCACCTGAGTCTAGCAAGTGTGGTGTGAAAGCAACCAAGTAAAGCGGATGTAAGTCCATGTATCGGTTCTCAGAACCCTGCAACCTTCTGGCGTCCGAAACGCACAAGGTTGTAAGTAAATAAGTAAATAAGTTGGTGTCCTGAAAGATCACCCATGCTAGTTGTCCACTCAACTAGGAAATGTCCAAGTGTTTGTTTAGTATTTCGTTTGCAGTTTGAAAACAAGTATAGGCCCGTTGGTGACGATTTTGTAATAATAATCCGAAAGTGTTATTATTATATGTATCGTTGTATGTGAGTATTCGACACTTAGTGTAAAAAGTATTTATAAGTTCCTGGATGACGGGGGTCCGGGGGCAGCGCCCCTGGTAGCGGGGTCCAAGGGGCTGAGCCCCTGGCTGGGGTCGAGCTTCCAGGTCAGCTTGGAATTTTTTATTTTTTTTACTACATTGCTTTGGTAAAAATTGCATCTGGAATTTAAAATCGGGAAAATTGACCTATTCTGGCTGCGGACTGAAAAGGTGTTGCGAACTGAGTTCAGCTCGCAAGGCAGTAGGCTGCGAACTGAGTTCGGTTTGCAGCATAAGGTTCGGTTCGCAAAACTCAACTCGCAGGTCGGTTCGCAGGTCAACTCGCAGTTCAGTTCGCAGGTCAGTTTCAGTTCGCAGTTCAACTCGCAGTTCAGTTCGCAGGTCAATTTCGGTTCGCAATTCAACTCGCAGTTCAGTTTGCTGGTCAGTTTTGGTTCGCAGTTTGGCTTCACGAGTCGAGATCTCGGCTTGCCTCGCAGGACGAACGAGATCTGGGATCTCAACTCGCAAGATGAACTGTCCCTATTTGGGTTTTCAAAACGCATTTCTAATCCGGTTTTTGGACATAATCTTGTTGTGTAAACATTCTAACATGTAAATAAAAGATTTTTATGTAATTTAAACGAGTTTTAAGTTTCCATACCACAAAATGAAAAACGAAGAAAATGGAGAGGTAGAGCTCGTGATGGTGATCCTCGTGCTTTTTCCCGATGATGATGATGAACGCTTTTTGGTGATGTTTTTGGTGGTTTGGGGCTGCGGTTTTGAGAGGAGAAAGAGAGATTTAGGTGTAAGTGTGTGTGTAAAGTGAGGTGAAGTGGGGAGGGGAAAGGGATTAAAAGGGTTGGGTCTTGGGTCGGTGGGTTGGGTCCGCGGGTCTGGGCCGACCCACTCGGGTCTCAGGTTCGCGTATTTGTGTTTCCGAATGTCGTGTTATGACCCGTAGTCGTTTAATTGCGAAGTCTTCGTAAGATTTATAAATATGTCAAAGTATACCCGCAATATTTATTTAACCAAAGTATTTTATCAACATACTTAATTTCAAGTTATAAAATTATAAAAATATAATTTTTGTTACTAATCGCTCGTTGGGGTGCGTTTCGTGCGGTTTCGTCGCGTAGGATATGTCTTAAACAATATGATATTGCGTAATGTATTATCGTAATATATTATAGTAAACAATGTTTGTTTGGATAATTCCACATTATTTATAAATTTTATCACCAACGTCCATATTAAATAAAGTAGGACCTCGTCCGGTACATAAGGGCACGATTTAATCGAATCGCGTAAGCGTGTATGTAATTTCACCAAAACGTTTCATATATTTAGAATATTACAAAATTAAAAACATGTAATTACAAGTAGTTTAGGCACCAATTAAAGTCCTAAATTGGCGGATGTTACAAAGAGTGAGGTATATTAGAGGTGGTAGTGGTGGTGAGAAGATTAAGTTTTTGAATGGGCTTGTGAATACCATGTTGAGCACGTGTGACCATTGGGTGAGTGCGCAATGGAATAGAGGTATCTGGGGATGATAAGGGCGTACTAGGTAAGTTATCGTGAATAGCCAGAGAAGGACTATCATGAGTAGCTATAGATGACGAGGATGAAGGTGTAGTTGGAGTTGGAGTGGCGGATGTTATTGGAGTGACTGGTGATGGTGATGGTGATGGTGATGGTGAGGATGGGGACGAAGGTGAATGATCATATGCCCCCGTAGTGGAAATGGTGGATTGGAGAAATTGACGAGATATCGGAGAGGGATCACATGAGGTGTCAAGAAACTCATAAGAGGGAGCTCTACTAGGAGTGAATGAAGCAAATGGAAAGGATGACTCGTCAAAGATGACATGTCGAGAGAATATGATTTTCTTGGTGTTGAGGTCAAGACACCAGTATCCACGATGGTTGACTGGATAACCAAGAAAGATATATGGAGTGGTGCGAGGAGCTAATTTGTGTGAAGGGAAAGTATAAGGATAATAGAGGCACCCGAAAGTGCGAAGGTGGGTGTATGATGTCGGTTTTTGGAACAATTTGGTGAAAGGGATGGCATTTTGAATGGAGGTCGAGGGAAGGATGTTAAGAAGATGAATAGCCATTTGTAATGCTTCTACCCAATACTCAGGTGGAAGGTGAGCTTGAAAAAGGAGAGTGTGGATCATATTATTAATGGTTCGTATCATGCGTTCAGACTTGCCATTTTGTTGAGAGGTACGCGGACAAGAGAATCGGAACTGGATGCCATTAGTGGCGAAAAGATCATGCATAGATTTATTATCAAATTCTCCACCGTGATCACACTGGAAAGCATGAATCTCACACTTAAATTGAGTATGAACATATGCACGAAAATGCAAGAATTTAGAGAACGCATCTGATTTTCGGTGTAATGGATAAATCCAAAGAAAGTGAGAGAAATGATCGAGGAATAATACATAGTACTTAATGCCACTAAGATTAGGGATAAGGGATGTCCATATATCATAATGGATAATGTCGAAAGGGGATTCAACTATAGACTCGGAGCGATAGAATGGAAGCTTGATTTGTTTTCCTAGTTGACACGCACGACACACAACGGGTGTTGATCTTTACGATATGAGATTAAGTTATTTGAGACAAGAGATTTCAAGACAGTGTCAACGGGGTGACCAAGACGTTGATGCTAAAGGGATTGACTTTGAGTGAGAAGGGCAGAAGCGAAGGCTTTGTGAACAGAAACCAGATAGAGATCACCAGTACTGTCACATCGTAGAAGGAGTTGGCGGGTTTTTAAGTCCCGAATAGAGAAACCGTAAGGATGAAATTCAATAGAACATTTGTTATCGGTGGTAAATCGAAGAACAGAGATAAGATTTTTTATTATATTAGGGGTGAAAAGAACATTTGTTAGATGTAAAGGACGGTAAGGATTGGATATGTGAGTGTGGCCCATTTGAGAAACAGGTATAGTGGATCCATCATCGACTACTACAGATTGAGAAGTGTTAATATTAAAAATAGGCTTGAGATTACCTGAATTTGAAGTAAGATGTGTGGTTGCACCCGTATCCATTATCCATTCTGGATCTGAATGAGATATCGTATGAAAAGTAGCAGGCTGTTGTTGTAAGAATGTAGGGGTTGACCGTATACCCAAATTCCACTGTTGCAGATTTTGATAATTCGAACCCATACTAAATGATTAATATGTATTTTTTTTTGTGATGACAGGAATATTAATAATTGTTGCTAGACGTTTGTGATTTACGATGGCATAGAACTCACGTGACTTAGAACATATACAAGAACTTGATTGAATAAAAAATTGAATATAATTTGCTAGTGGAAGAAGAATCTTACAACTAACAGATTTGTAATTAAACTTCAATCGCAAATACGTGAGGCAAGAATGAAATTTTGAGTTTCATGATAGAATTCAAGAAGGTCTGCGGCATAAACTTTTTATTACCGACGTTTGAGAATATTAGAGTAGGGGTTAGGGTTTAGCTCTGATACCATGAAAGTAATTGTGTTTTCATTATTATCTGATGTAAAATAGTACCACATATATATAGAGAATAAAATATAAAACCCTAAGCCCAACTAACTAATGGGCCAAGCCTACTATCACTAAACATATGTATTAATATAAACGACTATCTCCATTTTAATTCTCTATACCCTGCATATGCGGGACCAAGTATTGTTGTTTGATGATAATAACAAGTGCAGGGCTACCATAAATTAAACATGCGTAATACGTACTATCCCAGTCTTGTGAATACCTTTGAGACAAACAACATCATCTTTCTGTTCATTCTTAAACATCTATAGTACGTGTTCAAGTCAACATTTAATGATACGCACCACAAACCATAAAAGCTATTGCATTGTTGCTGTCTAGATATATATATATTGCATTACGTACTGTTGATAACTCGATACAAGTCACCAAGTTTTGTTGTGTAAAAGTTCAATGATCGTTCCAAACCTCATAACAAACCACAAAGAAGAAGAATATGCGCTAAACTTAAATATATGTTGCATTGTCTGATTGGTTTCCACAATGTTAATTTAGTTATTGACCAACCAAGAATCGAAACGTCCTATATGTGTAGTCTCTCTTGTACGTACTTAGGTTTGTGGGGCTTAGAGCACTTTATGCAAAGTCATACATTTCATGACTGAACTGTTCCAACTTAGAGCACTTTATGCAAAGTCTGCGTTTGTGGATTTTGTGAGGTGATAGAGATGATTATATTCTTCATTCAAGGAAATATATATACCTTTTGATTCGTGTTATTATATTCATGTTGAATTACAAATTTTCAGATCGTTGAGATATCAAAATTGAAATCTAATCATTACATAACTTGTTCTGTTATCCAACGAGTAAATTAAACCTACAAGTTCACATGCAACATTAAAATATTACGCTCAACGGGAAGTTTTTGTAATTTGTTTCTTGCTTGCATTTATTTTTAGGTTAAATGTATAGAAGTTTTAGTCATCAATGATGGTTGAATTCTTGAGAAATATATAGTTATGTTACGATTAGTCCCTTAGATGATATAACAATAAATTATAGACGACAATTTACAGTCAAAAGGATTTGGCTACTCATTTTGAAGATATTGAGCAAAAGGATGTGATCAGAATTCGTAATCAGAAAACTCAGGGTATGTGTGAGAACTTTTAAAGTCAAAAGCAAATGTCTTTTTTATATATTCATTGTTTTAGACATGAGTTTGACATAGAGAATGAAGATCCACTCGTTGGTTCAATATACTACTCGCGATCAACTCAAAAAAATGAAGATCATCATATTTTTTTGCATGAATTCATATATGATGATTCACCGACCCTTTTGAGGATTGATCTTTATCTGAATGGCATCTCCAACATTGTAAAATTGCATAAACCGCCTATCAAAAAATGTACGTTTGTGATCAAGATTATTGATGTCAGCCATTAGCACATACGCATAAAACATGTTTTGATAGTAAATAGGTATCTATTTATTCATTTGTCATTGATTATACATTATTTACAATTTTACTAGCGTGTTGAATTTGTATTGACCGGATGAAATGGAGGGATGATGAGATTAAATTCTTTGTTTGCGCATTTTATTTCTTCCAACCTAGCCCCACCATATATATATATATATATATATATATATAAATATAATATGTGATTATCATGCCATAATTTATGATTATCTCGGACACATGATAATCACATTATATTAGAGAATAATCACATGTAAATATCATATATTTTGTGATTATATTAAATATTCATAACAGTAATGATTGTAAAATAAGTTTAAAAAAATAGTCAATATTTTTTATTTATATTTATATCATAGCTTCAAAAAAATATTTTAATGGTAATCATTGAAAAAGTTTTATAAGAAAATTTGTTTCGAATAGTTAGAAAGTAATTTTGAAGTGTTTCTCACATTCTCACAAAAATTAAACTTCTCATTTTAACCCTCTTCTATATATAATATATATATATATATATATATATATATATATATATATATATAAATACACACACACACACACACACACATATACATATATATATATATATGGATTGTTTCCGGTGGAAATAATGAGATAAATAAACGGTGAAAACAGATCTCAACCCTTAATCTAATCTACATTATATATATATATATATATATATATATATATATATATATATATATATATATATATATGAAAAGGGGTGGAGATAAAAAAATGTTGAAAACACTTTTTGTTTCAAATATGTTTTTAATTGTAAACCCTTATATTTTTTTCGTTTCACATAAATTATGAACCTTAATTTTTTTTTGTATCACACAAAGTTTATAACTTTTTTAATTGTGAACTTAATTTTTTCACATATATTTTTTTACTTTTCAAATTCTGAACCTTAATTTTTTTTGTATTTACGGAAAGTTTTTAACTTTTACAATTATGAACATTAATTTATTTTGAGTTCATGAAAAGTTTTTTAACTTTTTTAATTGTGGACCTTTTTTTTCAACTTTGAACCTTAAATTATTTTTTGGGTTCACGGAAAGTTTTTTAACTCTTTCAATTGTAAACCTTAATTTATTTTGAGTTCATGGAATGTTTTTAATTGTGATTTTTTTTTCCAATTGTGTACCTTAATTTTTTTTTGTTCACATAAATTTTTAACTTTTTATTTGTGAACCTTTTTTTCAACTGTGAACCTTAATTTTTTTTTTGTTGATGAAAAGTTTTTCAATTGTGAACCTTTTTTTTTGTTCATAAAAAGTTTATAAGTTTTAAAATTATGAACCTTAATTTTTTTGTTTTGATTTACGAATTTTTACTTTATTTAATTTTTTTCACAAAAAGTATTTTTTTGTGTGAACCTTTATTTTTTAAAATTCACATAAATTATTAGATATGTACTTTTTATTATCGTTTTGATTTTGTTACTTTTTATTACCACTTAATTTTATACTAATCATACTCTTAGCTAATGTTTATGATTTATGTTTATAAATCACTTTCTGTATAAAAATAATAATAATAATATAATAAATCATAAGGTGGGTGGTGGGGAATAGTAGGTTCTAGACTATGTCTAGTCGAAGTGCAAGTTGGCGGAAGGGGTGCAAGAATATTTTTGACAGTTTTGATTTTGGTCACCAAAATGGTATAGTCTATACTCTATACACTCCTACATTGGACCACCACGCTCTTTGCAAAACAATATCGTTCTACGTAGGGAAGGCATCTTCCTTTGACCAGGGTTTAATTCACGGATCATCAACGTATTCTCTCTTTTATCCCAAGATTAGCAATCAATCGATTTTATTATCAGGATCACCAATGTATTTGTTAATTTCGTGTCGAAGTCACCAATGTACTTTTACCTACAGGTTGGAGATCGTCAACACATTTTTAGTACGAAGTTAAAATCCCCAAAAAAATTTACAAAAAAAAAATCATTTTTTTTTAAAGTTCGTTGGTGATCCTGGTAATAAAACCAGTTCATTGGTGTCGCACCCCCAAATTCGAGTTGCGGAAGCAAATCGGGTCGGGGCGCGACTAATCAATAAACACAGCACAAAGATATATAGTAAACGACTCTATATGCTTCGTTTTAACAAAATATATTGATATAAGAAATGTTTACAACATTTAAAGTTATACATCGCTCGTGTTCTGAAAATGAGAGATTCCAATACATAAATACTTATACAAAATATATTAATGCAAGGAAATCTCTAATGTCTGCATGCTGACTCGAGCTATAGAAATCCTGAGGGCAGTCCAACCTACTGCTGAGTACCAGTGATACATGCTAAAATGGGTCAGCGAAACGCTGGTGAGCTCACAGGTTTGTATGTCAACACATATTGTATGAACCGCAAGATTTAATTGAATTTAAATTGCAATTAAGCAAAGTAAAAGTTTTACAGCCATGAGCACATAGTCTGAGCTTAACTCGAGGTGTCAGGTCCACATTTAAGGTATCCTGATCGAGGTGCCTCCCACGAGTGCCTAATCTACACTCGTCCGAACAAATATTAGTACATCCGTTTACCCAGTTAGTGCATGCTAACCCGGACGAGGAGGGTCAATCCTATATAGTACCATATACTAATATTCACGCTACAACGTATTACCAAACTATGCCGAGGAGGGCTTTGAAAAGATTAGTGAGATAACTCATGTAGTATTTGTTTGATTTCTTACTTGCGTTGATATAGTAAAATAAAACGAGCAATGATATCACACCCCTGAGTAAAACAGTAAAATAGGGGCTATGAGACTCACCTGAGTCTAGAGAGTTTAACTAATTAAACTTGAGTTGATTAGTCGAGAATCGATATCCGAAGACTTGTAACCTGAGGGTGTCCACGATACGCGATGGTTATATACGTGAGTAGGTATCTATAAAGACTACATTTGTAGTTGTTCGTCCAACTAAAATGTCCAAATTACTAAGATTTGGTTTATTTGATTATGTTTTGAAAACGTGTACGGCCCGTTGGTGATGGTTTGTGATGATGATAATAATAATCTCTGAATTCATTTCATTTTACTTAATAAGGTAGGAAATCGGGTACGGGGGTCCGGGAGCAGCGCCCTTGGTAGCGGGGTCCAAGGGGTGGCAACCCTTAGTGGGGTCCAAAGGGCAAAGCCCCTGGCTGGGGTCGAGCTGTCTGGTCAGCTTGGAAAATTTTTATTTCTACTATATTGCTTGAGTGAAAAACGTATCTGAAATTTGAATTTGGGTGAAATCAAGTGATAAAATTTTAGGTCTCAACACTTAGTAAAATCTGTGTTTTCTAGGTTCTGTTTCATGCGACACTTATAGCGTCACTTGAGGAAGTGACGCATACTTAAGCAAGTGTCGGGTACAAGTGTCGGTATCAGGGTCATGTTTCACTAGGGTTAGTGTCGGATGAAATCAGAATTCAATTATAGGCGACACTTAGACAAGTGTCGCTAGAAGTGTCGGATATTAATTTTGCGACACTTAGGCAAGTGTCGGGAAAAAGGAGTTTTATGCAGCACTTAGGCAAGTGACGCAAAATTAGGGTTTTTAGCGACACTCATTGTGTCACTTAAGTGACGCATTAAGTGACGCTACGCTGCACTGGTCTATGCGACACTTAGGTCTGTTGGCTGGATTTTGAGCCGAAAACGTGTTTTCCGGTTTCCGTTTGACTTGAAACTTTTACCCAACCCATATTTGGACATTTCAAGCTTAAATAAACAACTTTTTTGAAAAATAAATGAAATCTAAGAGTTTTCGAGAATTGTCGAGAATCTTACAAGTTTACGCAAGGAAAATCTTGAAAGATAGAAATGTAGATCGTTGCGAGGTGAACGTTTTTCTCCAAATGGGCAAGACAATCCGAGGTCGTTTGAAGGTGTTCTTTTGTGATTTAAGGTGGCGGTTTTGGAGATGGTGGTGGTGGTGGTGGTGATGGAGAAAGAGAGAGAGAGAGATGATGTGTGTTTGTTTTTTTGTGAAATGAGACGAAAAAGTAGCGAAAGGTGGTGCACCGGGTACACGCAAGGACGGAAAAGTGCAAAAGAGACGGGGGGTGGAGGCCGGCGCCGCCCACCAGCAGGCCGGCGGCAGCTGGCTGCTGGCCGGCGGCGGCTGGCTGCCACCCGCCCCGGTCCGTCATCTTTCGCTGCATTGCTTAATTCGTGCATATCTTCTTCGTTATGCATCCGTTTGCGTTGATTCTTTTTGCGTTGGATTCGTAATTAAAAAACAAAGACTTTGATGTAAAGATATCCCAAAAATATGTCTCTCATCTCCAGATATTGCGTACGAATCATTTGGATCTTCCGGCGGGCGTAAAATCTTCATTCTTTATCCGTTTTTGTTGATTCTTCTTCTGTTGGATTCGTAATTTGAAAACGAACATCTTGGGTGAGATGGATGTTGATGATGGGCACTAGTGTCTTGAAATCTCGTTTTGATGCCTTGAATCTTCAAACGTGTGTGGAATCTTCATTTTACATCCGTTTTGCTTGATTTTTATCGTGCAACCTTGTTTTGACTATCTTGGCACAATATCATTATTTTGTATTGGTTTTGAGTTTAAAATGCCAAGAATCATTCTAGAATGAGAGAGATATCGGTAGTAAAAACATGACTTTTTACGCGATATCAGGTGGCCTCACCAATTTTTCGTTCTCCGTATTTGCGCTCCGTGCGGTGTTCGTTCTCCCGATCGTTTAAACGTTTAATTTATTTTATACGCGTTTAAATATACGTTTTAAAATACGAGTTTTTATTCAATATTTTTATTGAAGTATTTTTCCAAATACTTTATATTTGAGTTATAAAATATAACTTAACTTCGTTTTGATGGTTTGCGCGCTTAATATTCTAATCGTGTAGACGTTTGTTTGTACGATACGAATTATTTATGAAATATTATCAAAATAATATTTTGAATAAAATAGTGTTATTAAATAATGTTATATTATTTAATAAAGTTGTTCACCAACGCCCGTATTAATTGAATCGAATTACATTCGATTTGAATTGTGTACGATTTAATCAAATCGCATGATTGTATATATTCAACAATATATATTTCGATACATTAATTAGCCTAACACAGAACTAATTACATGTATTAACAGTTGATTAGGCATTAATTACTAGTCTTAATTTAGCAGGTGTCACAATTGGTGATCTCGGAAAAAAAACGGAGAGTACGTTGGCGATCCGTGAGTTGAACCCTTTTATTTCTTTAAATAAATTGAAACATAATTTACTCACAGTTATATATATATATACTGTGACAACTCTCCAAATTAGGTAATAATTAACATTTAAGCATGTGCATTCTTACGCTAATTTCCTGATTAAGTTTAAAATAAAACTTCTGAAGTGATGTAAGTCTAGCAGCCTAGTACTTTTAAACAAAAGGTATTACTAATACGCAAGTATTTAAAGTTGCGTACGAATGTGTCGGAACGAACCCGACTGATAAGTACGACAAAAGTTGGTGATATAACATAATTAATAATTCAATTATTAATTACGAGTACTATTGTATCTATAACATATAGATAAAACGGGTTAAAAATACGTTTAACATAAAACGTATTATAAAACGAACAGAAACAATTTTAAAATGCGTTCAGAGACCAAGATGAGAAAAATGCGAATTTTCTCATTCATTTGGGAACATTTATAGCATTACCTCAAAATGTGAATCCGAAATTTGACAGAAATTTCGACGCTCAATTAAATGTTAGCAGTCCAACGCAGGAATGGTACAACAATCAAAAATAATGAAAATATCATTATTCTGAATTTAAATAACGAACCAGGAAAGCATCTACAAAATAAAAAAATATACAATGTTAAATTTTATATTGTACTAATTATACCCGTACCCGAAATTAACGGGCTTAAAATACCATACTTGCCCCAATAATTGGGAGACCACAACTGTGATCTCCCATAACTCGACACCATTCCCATTTTCCCCTCCCCCATTCCCTGTGATTTTCTTTCTTTCAAACACAACACCCATTATCATCATCCATCTATCTTGCTCTTCTTCTCCTTCTTTGATCAAGAACACAAGCAAGGCAGCAGTAGCAACAAGTGGAGGAGTAGAACAACAAGCCAGAACCAACACCCTCCTCATCTTCTTCATTGCTTCACCATCGTCACCCTCAACTTCACATTTGTAAGAAACTTCAAAATATTTGATTTCTATGCTTAAATTTCGTTGTATAACTCGTATATACATCATAATCCATGTATATAACACATAAGTTTGATGATTACATGTTGATTTTTCTTGAAATGGTTATATGAGAACAAACTTGAAATCCATGAATCATTGTGTTAAAATTTGTTAAAACATGATATAATGATGTATGTGGTTGTTACTAAACATCTAAACACGAAAATCACTCGAAAAATGGCACAAACACACTTTGATTTCGAGTTTGGAAGTGGGAAGAACGAACAGAGCCTGGACTCGAGCCAAAGCCGAACGGCTAAGGTCGCAAAGCCGAACGGCTAAGAGACCAAAGCCGAACGGCTAAGTGCTCAAAGCCGATCGGCTGTGTACGAGTCTGGTGGGCTGTGTATTTGGGCCGGACTAAAATGATTATTGGGCCGGACTAAAATGCTAAATGGACCGAGTGTTGTGGATTGGATCGAGTAAAGTGTGGGTTGGGCCGGAAGCCAAGCCGAACGGCTGATGGCCAAGCCGAACGGCTATCCAAGCCGAACGGCTAGCCCAAGCCGAACGGCTGGGCTGGGCTACAAACTGGACAGAATGTTTCTTGGGCCTAAGACTTTGGGTTGGGCTGAGTATTGTAAAAACAAATAAATTAAAATAAATAAACGGGCCATTGAACAAGACTTGTAATGGGCCAAAGAGATTATGTAAATGGGTTAAGATAGTGAACCAAAAACAAAACAAATCGGACCGAGCCCAATAAACTTCCAAAACATTCCAAACATAAGACGTGACCCGAATCGTTTCACGAAACGAAAATTCATAAAATGGAACGTGTATGATATATATATATACACACTTGATAAGGCATACGACGTGTGAAATAATAACAATATTTCAACACAACATCACCAACGAATGCAACGACTTAAATTACTGAGAAATTAACAATTTCTACAAAACAAACAAACTGTTAACATAAGTTGATTAAACAAATCAAACGTACTTATGTTAATACATTTATGGTATATAGGTTAACAAACCTTTGGGCTATTACCTGTCAGCTGCTAGCATTCATACCGAGCAAACCACAGTGAGTTTACAGCCCCTACTTTTAAATGTTTTCTGCTTTTAAACACAGGGGTGTTAAACATAGAAATTGCATGCCAACACATGCAATCAAGCTAGAAATGCTTTATTGCTTTTATACAAATGTTGATTTGTGATATTACGTTTTCACAACTATTTGGGAATTAGACAAAGGATCCTAGTACGGACCCAGACTGGGTTTGTGTGCATGAAAGACCTCATGACATGCTACTGTAACCATTAGCTAGGTGACTCTAGCCACTGAGTATACGGATAGTACTATTGCCGTGACGACCCTCCTACGGTGGAGCGTATACTTAAATGTCCGTTCAGGCAAACAACATAAGTTCTGGTTGTGGTTTGGTTATAGGGTTAGGTCGCGTTACTTTAACCTGCGAGGTTTAGCTCACCTTTCAGGGGATCACAGTCTAAGTAAAATTCCCACATACTTTTAGGAAGAACGAATCCTACAACTGTTGGACACCGGAAAACATACCGGTAACTTGTTTTACACTGGTAAACAACCGGTAACATGTTTTGGGACGACATCCCACGTATAACAATACTTTAGGGTAACAACCCTACATAACTTGTATTTTTTTATAAATGAATAACAAATCATTTATACAGACTTGGTTTAACAAACCACATACACATGTAAACCTGTAAATTCACTCAACATATTTGTTGACGACTTTCTCTATGTTTTTCAGGAAATTAGCTGGGTAAGAAATCGCATGCATTCAGGATGGACAACCCTGGACCTATTAGGATGCCACATACTGTAGGGACCACTTTTGGGGATTTCATTTGTATAACTGCAGACATTGCGGTCATACTTATGAAATCTTATTTTTAACCTTATGTATTTTTGATTTAAAACTAAAATGTGTTGAACGTCACTACTACTGTTACGACTTACATAGTCGTACTACTTTTGTAACAAATGTTTGAATTGGCATCCTTAACCATTATGTTGTGCAATAACCATATGCTCTGAGTGTGTATGTAACGGTTGGTTGAAATTACTGTTCGCAGCCCCGCCACATTATTAAAGCTTCCGCAAACTAAACATAACTAATCGAAATTACCGTTTGGCGGGGTGTGACAGACTTGGTATCAGAGCCATTGGTTATAGCGAACTAGAAGTCTTTAAGCGACCTAAAACCTTAGAGACCTAGACTATAGCCTTGGCTAAAACATTCATTGCATGCATACACATTTTGCATACAGCTAACATACGACTGACACGTCACCTACGACTTCTTTGTCTCAGCATGTCGAGGCACAGTCCGATCTATTTGTATGCTTCTGATGAGGAGCCGACCGAGGATTCCTACCATAGCGACGCTAGCACCGGAGTCGTGAGTCCACCAGTTCAGCTGAGAGCTCTATCGGATGACACCGGTGATGCCTACATCACCCCACCACCTACTGCACATGTGGTCCCACCTACTACTGCTCCCACTGACCCTACCACTCGTATGTTAGGGTCTACCTTCATGGCGACACACCATACGACTGCTGGACCTTCTAGAGGACCGGTACCTAGGAGGACACCGCGGATGTGTGTCCGAGATTTCCCTAGAGGACCACTTGCGCCCCGTGATAAGGCGCCGATGGCAGAGGAGAGGGTGATGCACTGTGATGAGCCGCCACAGAGGGTACCTAGGCTTGCTCACTTGGAGTGGATGACTCCTATGTTGGGGCGGTGGAGGTCGTTAGAGGGTTTTCCTGCTACTTTTGAGACCGGGGAGTCCTCCCGATCCTCCGCACCACTGCCTACTACTGGAGAGCCCGTAGAGTTGACTCTCCCTACCATTGTGGCTGTGATTCGCACATTGTTTCGCATTTCTGGTAGCAGGGGTGCTCACCTTACCGAGCTACAGAGCGATGTCTCCCGTCTGGATGGAGACATGGCAGACATTCATGAGCGTTGCCACTTTTTGTTGAGCAACGTGGTTGCTGCCAGGGAGATAGCCGAGACTGCACGTGCTCGTGTCAGAGTACTAGAGAGGCGTGCGAGGACAACAGGGATGATACTTGGAGCTTGTGTGATGATAGCTGTGCTGAGGACAGCTGTGGGATTGTTTCTACCTTATTTTCACTAGGCTTGTGTACGGCGGTTTGTGCCTACTGGGCGTCAGGCCGGCCACTTTTTGGATGATGGATATGTTAGTAAATCCATCACGTGTAGTATAGACTAGTATCAGATGGTAGATGTATGTATGTACTGGACATGTACTAAACGGGGAAAAACAGTTGTTAGAATGGGTATATGTATAGGAAAACCCATTGACTTTTGTATAGCGCTAACTGCTGATGGGGCGTATTTGGGATCCCATCTTGTTTTGTATAAAACTGATGTATCAGCGCTACACCTTTTGATATAATATAACTTATGTTTGGATGTATTTCATATTCATTTCATTTAACAACGATTTTAGTAGTATATCTACATGTATATACGTGTGTTAGAAACGGTAGCCAACCAATAACATTTGACCATTCCTTGGAAACCATGAAACACACCACACCTTGACTATTGATTCCTATCTTGAACTTTCTTTAAACTCGATTGTGTTGAATGATGATGAAAGGAAATATGTATTTAGCATTATATAATGACGCCTGGCCAACGTGATTATATTGTACTAACTACATATGGGCGTTTCAAAGTCGTGTGACATGTGATACCAAAAACCTGTTCTTCAAATTTTCCATATCGTTTCTTTGTTAAAAATGTGAAATCTTGTTCATCACATTCAATACCTTGGCATTGACTCCTGCAATTTATTTCATCGCAGAACGGAATCATGCCACCAAAACGACGGGTGACTAAGAACAGTCGACGAACGACACCTTCTTCCAATCCTGAAACTGTTCCCCCACCCAACAATAATGAAACTACCGAGCAAATGATAGCACGGCGAATAGCTGAAGGTATTGCTGAGTACGAAGCTAGCCGAAATCGCGAGAATGGAATGAATAACAGCGGTTCTACCCCTGTTAATACTGA
This sequence comes from Pseudognaphalium luteoalbum, assembly GCA_963422505.1. Taxonomy (NCBI): domain Eukaryota; kingdom Viridiplantae; phylum Streptophyta; class Magnoliopsida; order Asterales; family Asteraceae; genus Pseudognaphalium; species Pseudognaphalium luteoalbum. Next base: position 62,465,573 of record OY730196.1, on the reverse strand, counting down.
GGCACCTGCGAATACTCGCCGAGGGTGTTCATACAAGACATTCCAGGCTTGTAAGCCAGTTACTTTTCGTGGCACCGAGGGTGCTATTGGGATTATCCACTGGATAGAAAAGACAGAGTCGGTGTTGGACATTAGTGACTGTTCACCAGACTGTATGGTGAAATATGCCACCTGCACTCTTGCTGACAAAGCTCTCACTTGGTGGAACAGTCAAGTCCAATCATTGGGACGACCAGCTGCCTACTCCATGTCATGGGAAGTACTGAAAAACATGATGTTGGAGGAATTCTGTCCCCGTAGCGAGATGCAGAAAGTCGAAACTGAGCTGTGGAACATCACTATGATTGGTGCCGATATCACTGGTTATACAACCAAGTTTCAGGAACTAGCACGTCTAGTGCCACATATGGTAACACCTGAGTACAAGCGCATCGAGCGTTATGTCTATGGTCTGGCACCGCAAATCAGGAGTTTGGTTACATCCTCCAAACCTGACACATTCAGGAGCGCTGTTGTTTTAGCGCAAAGTCTGACCGATGAGGCAGTCAGGATGGGGACACTGATCAAGAAAACTGCACCGGGCAAGGTTGAGCCGAGCAGTACTGAAACTGGTAGTTCTGGAGGTACAAAGCGTAAGTGGAATGACAGAGGAAGTGACCGTCAGGGTCAAACGAATAAGAAGGGATCGGGGAACCCAAAGTCCTATGCTGCCACCACTATGGAATCCAAACCATACTTGGGCAACAAACCTAAATGTGACAAATGTGGCAAACATCACGACGGTGAATGTTGGTATTGCAACAACTGTAGAATTTGGGGTCACAAAACCCAAAACTGCAAGGCTAACCCTACCACTAGGGAGAACACCGAACGCCGGAACCAAGGGTGTTTTGAATGTGGCGACATGAGGCACTATCGGAACCGTTGCCCTCGACTCAACAACCAAAACCGCAACAACACCAACAACCGTGGTAACAACAACCGAGCCAACAACATCAACAATCAGCCAGCTCAAGGACGAGCATTTGTGATCGGAGCACAGGAGGCACGCCAGGACCCTAACACCGTCACTGGTACGTTTCTTGTAAACAACCATTATGCCTCTGTGTTAATCGATTCAGGTGCTGATTTAAGTTTTGTGTCTAATGAGTTTAGACCACTATTAGAACTCGAATCACATAAGCTAGATAACAAATATACTATTGAACTAGCCGATGGTGAGTTAATCGAGTCAGGAGAAATAGTACCGGGATGCACCTTGGAATTAGAAGGTCATCTCTTCAAAATAGACTTGCTACCGGTTAAGTTGGGGAGTTTCGACGTTGTAGTCGGCATGGATTGGTTGTCGAAGAATCACGCTGAAATAGTATGTTACGATAAGTTAGTACGCTTACCACTACCGACAGGAGAAACTCTTATGGTCAAAGGTGAGAAACGAAAAAGTGCCACAAAAATGATTACATGCTTGAAAGCCCGTAAATATCTCCGAAAGGGATATCAAGCATTCTTAGCACACGTTGTAGAAAAGAAATCCGAGGAGCGATGTATAGACGACGTACCTATCGTACGTGACTACCCGGGAGTGTTTCCTGATGATTTACCAGGATTACCACCCCCACGACAGGTTGAATTTCATATCGACCTAGTGCCTGGAGCAGCGCCAATTGCACGTGCGCCTTACCGTCTTGCTCCATCAGAAATGCAAGAGCTGTCTGCACAACTGCAGGAACTCTTAGACCTAGGATTCATCCGACCGAGTTTTTCACCTTGGGGAGCTCCGGTTTTGTTCGTTAAGAAAAAGGATGGATCAATGCGAATGTGTATTGATTATCGGGAACTGAACAAAGTAACTGTAAAGAATCGATATCCACTACCTCGCATCAATGACTTATTTGACCAGCTACAAGGGTCAAGTTATTATTCGAAGATCGACTTGCGATCTGGTTACCATCAACTGAAGATTCGGGATGAGGATATTCCTAAGACTGCGTTTAGGACTCGGTACGGCCATTACGAGTTCCTAGTCATGCCATTCGGACTGACAAACGCACCAGCAGTGTTCATGGACCTCATGAATAGAGTATGCAAACCTTATCTTGATAAATTCGTGATTGTGTTTATCGATGACATATTGATATACTCCCGAACGAAGGAGGATCACGAGCAACATCTGAGATTGATTCTTGAATTACTGGAGAAAGAGAAGCTTTACGCCAAGTTCTCTAAGTGTGAATTTTGGATACGCGAGGTTCATTTCCTTGGTCATGTGATCAATAACAAGGGAATTCATGTGGACCCGTCCAAAATCGAGGCAATTAAGAACTGGGAAGCCCCGAAAACACCATCCGAAATACGACAATTTCTTGGGCTAGCCGGCTATTACCGACGATTCATCGAGAACTTCTCGAAAATAGCCCAACCACTTACCGCTCTAACTCAAAAGGATAAGAAATTTGATTGGGGCGAGAAGCAAGAGATTGCTTTCCAATTGTTGAAACAGAAACTAAGTACCGCACCAATCCTATCACTACCCGAGGGAGTAGAAAACTTTGTTGTCTACTGTGATGCTTCACATCAGGGATTGGGTTGCGTATTGATGCAAAATGACAAGGTCATTGCTTACGCATCTCGACAATTGAAAGTTCACGAAAAGAACTATACGACGCATGACTTAGAGCTAGGAGCCGTCGTTTTTGCACTTAAGATTTGGAGACACTACCTATACGGTACAAAGTGCACTATCTTCACGGATCACAAAAGTCTCCAACATATATTCGACCAGAAAGAACTCAACATGAGACAACGTCGTTGGGTTGAATTACTGAACGATTACGACTGTGAGATTAAGTATCACCCGGGCAAAGCAAACGTTGTAGCTGATGCCTTGAGTCGTAAGGAACGAGTCAACCCTCGAAGAGTTCGAGCTTTAGGTTTGACAATACACTCAAATCTCATTACTCAAATTCGTGACGCTCAACAATCAGCCTTCATTCCCGAACGCCTTAAGGAAGAATCCTTGAAGGGAATGGAGAAACAGCTTGAAACCAAAGACAATGGAGTATTGTACTTCATGAACCGAATTTGGGTACCATGCGTAGACGAATTACGCCGATTGGTTTTGGACGAAGCACATAAGTCCAACTACTCGATACATCCTGGTGCAGATAAGATGTATCACGACTTGAAAGGATTTTACTGGTGGCCCGGCATGAAACGAGACATTGCCACATACGTTAGTAAGTGCTTGACTTGTGCAAAAGTCAAAGTTGAATATCAAAAGCCGTCTGGGCTTTTGCAACAACCCGAAATGCCCAAATGGAAATGGGAATACATCACGATGGACTTCATCACGAAGTTACCGAAAACAACATCCGGAGTTGACACCATATGGGTGATTGTCGATCGATTGACGAAATCAGCCCACTTCCTTGCTATCAAGGAAACAGACAAAATGGAGAAGCTGACTAGAATCTATTTGAAAGAGGTCATTTCTCGACATGGTGTGCCATTGTCTATCATCTCTGATAGAGATGCACGATTCACCTCCCGCTTCTGGCAAACACTTCAACATGCGTTGGGTACTAGACTCGACATGAGTACTGCTTACCACCCACAAACTGACGGCCAGAGCGAGCGAACGATACAAACGCTCGAAGATCTATTGAGAGCATGTGTGATAGACTTTGGAGGTAATTGGGATACACACCTACCTCTAGCAGAATTTTCATATAATAACAGTTACCACACCAGCATACAAATGGCACCATTTGAGGCATTGTATGGACGAAAGTGCCGATCGCCACTCTGTTGGGCAGAGTTGGGCGACAGACAATTATCGGGTCCTGAGATAGTCCAAGAAACTACGGACAAGATATCTCAAGTGCTTAATCGATTGAAAACAGCACGCGACCGACAAAAGAGTTATGCCGATAACAGACGGAAACCTTTAGAATTTCAAGTAGGTGACAAAGTCCTACTCAAAGTTGCACCCTGGAAAGGGGTCGTACGATTTGGTAAACGAGGTAAACTGAACCCACGATACATCGGGCCATTCGAAATCCTTGCAAGGATTGGTCCTGTCGCCTACAAACTCAAACTACCACAAGAGCTTAGTAGTATTCATGACACCTTTCATATATCTAACTTGAAAAAGTGTCTTACTGATGAAACACATATCATCCCTCCGGACGAAGTCTTCATTGACTCAAAATTAAACTTTGTGGAGGAACCTATCGAAGTTATGGACACGAAAACGCAGAAACTTCGACACAAACGAATCAAACTAGTTAAAGTTCGTTGGAACTCAAAGCATGGCCCAGAGTTCACCTGGGAACGAGAGGATGAGATGCGAAGGAAGTATCCCCAACTGTTTGAAAACGTGACCGCGACTCACGACACGAATTAAATCTCGGGACGAGATTTCCCTAACGGGGGGAGAATGTGACAACTCTCCAAATTAGGTAATAATTAACATTTAAGCATGTGCATTCTTACGCTAATTTCCTGATTAAGTTTAAAATAAAACTTCTGAAGTGATGTAAGTCTAGCAGCCTAGTACTTTTAAACAAAAGGTATTACTAATACGCAAGTATTTAAAGTTGCGTACGAATGTGTCGGAACGAACCCGACTGATAAGTACGACAAAAGTTGGTGATATAACATAATTAATAATTCAATTATTAATTACGAGTACTATTGTATCTATAACATATAGATAAAACGGGTTAAAAATACGTTTAACATAAAACGTATTATAAAACGAACAGAAACAATTTTAAAATGCGTTCAGAGACCAAGATGAGAAAAATGCGAATTTTCTCATTCATTTGGGAACATTTATAGCATTACCTCAAAATGTGAATCCGAAATTTGACAGAAATTTCGACGCTCAATTAAATGTTAGCAGTCCAACGCAGGAATGGTACAACAATCAAAAATAATGAAAATATCATTATTCTGAATTTAAATAACGAACCAGGAAAGCATCTACAAAATAAAAAAATATACAATGTTAAATTTTATATTGTACTAATTATACCCGTACCCGAAATTAACGGGCTTAAAATACCATACTTGCCCCAATAATTGGGAGACCACAACTGTGATCTCCCATAACTCGACACCATTCCCATTTTCCCCTCCCCCATTCCCTGTGATTTTCTTTCTTTCAAACACAACACCCATTATCATCATCCATCTATCTTGCTCTTCTTCTCCTTCTTTGATCAAGAACACAAGCAAGGCAGCAGTAGCAACAAGTGGAGGAGTAGAACAACAAGCCAGAACCAACACCCTCCTCATCTTCTTCATTGCTTCACCATCGTCACCCTCAACTTCACATTTGTAAGAAACTTCAAAATATTTGATTTCTATGCTTAAATTTCGTTGTATAACTCGTATATACATCATAATCCATGTATATAACACATAAGTTTGATGATTACATGTTGATTTTTCTTGAAATGGTTATATGAGAACAAACTTGAAATCCATGAATCATTGTGTTAAAATTTGTTAAAACATGATATAATGATGTATGTGGTTGTTACTAAACATCTAAACACGAAAATCACTCGAAAAATGGCACAAACACACTTTGATTTCGAGTTTGGAAGTGGGAAGAACGAACAGAGCCTGGACTCGAGCCAAAGCCGAACGGCTAAGGTCGCAAAGCCGAACGGCTAAGAGACCAAAGCCGAACGGCTAAGTGCTCAAAGCCGATCGGCTGTGTACGAGTCTGGTGGGCTGTGTATTTGGGCCGGACTAAAATGATTATTGGGCCGGACTAAAATGCTAAATGGACCGAGTGTTGTGGATTGGATCGAGTAAAGTGTGGGTTGGGCCGGAAGCCAAGCCGAACGGCTGATGGCCAAGCCGAACGGCTATCCAAGCCGAACGGCTAGCCCAAGCCGAACGGCTGGGCTGGGCTACAAACTGGACAGAATGTTTCTTGGGCCTAAGACTTTGGGTTGGGCTGAGTATTGTAAAAACAAATAAATTAAAATAAATAAACGGGCCATTGAACAAGACTTGTAATGGGCCAAAGAGATTATGTAAATGGGTTAAGATAGTGAACCAAAAACAAAACAAATCGGACCGAGCCCAATAAACTTCCAAAACATTCCAAACATAAGACGTGACCCGAATCGTTTCACGAAACGAAAATTCATAAAATGGAACGTGTATGATATATATATATACACACTTGATAAGGCATACGACGTGTGAAATAATAACAATATTTCAACACAACATCACCAACGAATGCAACGACTTAAATTACTGAGAAATTAACAATTTCTACAAAACAAACAAACTGTTAACATAAGTTGATTAAACAAATCAAACGTACTTATGTTAATACATTTATGGTATATAGGTTAACAAACCTTTGGGCTATTACCTGTCAGCTGCTAGCATTCATACCGAGCAAACCACAGTGAGTTTACAGCCCCTACTTTTAAATGTTTTCTGCTTTTAAACACAGGGGTGTTAAACATAGAAATTGCATGCCAACACATGCAATCAAGCTAGAAATGCTTTATTGCTTTTATACAAATGTTGATTTGTGATATTACGTTTTCACAACTATTTGGGAATTAGACAAAGGATCCTAGTACGGACCCAGACTGGGTTTGTGTGCATGAAAGACCTCATGACATGCTACTGTAACCATTAGCTAGGTGACTCTAGCCACTGAGTATACGGATAGTACTATTGCCGTGACGACCCTCCTACGGTGGAGCGTATACTTAAATGTCCGTTCAGGCAAACAACATAAGTTCTGGTTGTGGTTTGGTTATAGGGTTAGGTCGCGTTACTTTAACCTGCGAGGTTTAGCTCACCTTTCAGGGGATCACAGTCTAAGTAAAATTCCCACATACTTTTAGGAAGAACGAATCCTACAACTGTTGGACACCGGAAAACATACCGGTAACTTGTTTTACACTGGTAAACAACCGGTAACATGTTTTGGGACGACATCCCACGTATAACAATACTTTAGGGTAACAACCCTACATAACTTGTATTTTTTTATAAATGAATAACAAATCATTTATACAGACTTGGTTTAACAAACCACATACACATGTAAACCTGTAAATTCACTCAACATATTTGTTGACGACTTTCTCTATGTTTTTCAGGAAATTAGCTGGGTAAGAAATCGCATGCATTCAGGATGGACAACCCTGGACCTATTAGGATGCCACATACTGTAGGGACCACTTTTGGGGATTTCATTTGTATAACTGCAGACATTGCGGTCATACTTATGAAATCTTATTTTTAACCTTATGTATTTTTGATTTAAAACTAAAATGTGTTGAACGTCACTACTACTGTTACGACTTACATAGTCGTACTACTTTTGTAACAAATGTTTGAATTGGCATCCTTAACCATTATGTTGTGCAATAACCATATGCTCTGAGTGTGTATGTAACGGTTGGTTGAAATTACTGTTCGCAGCCCCGCCACATTATTAAAGCTTCCGCAAACTAAACATAACTAATCGAAATTACCGTTTGGCGGGGTGTAACATATACTCCCCCCGTTCCATCCAAAGTGTCCACTTTGACTTTGCACGCAGTTTTAGAATTCTCTACTAACTACACTTTTCACCAATCAAATAATATATTTACCCACTAAAGTCCATTTCAATTGGTTAGAACATGAAAGTTGACACTTATTTGGGACAACCCAAAATAATATGGTGGACACTTAAAGTGGGACGGAGGGAGTATATATTAGTATTTTTTTTAAATTTATAATCCTCGAAAATTAGGATTAGGAGTTGCTATATAATAATGCAATGAGCTTTATTAAACAAAAATATTATTGTACACGATAATTAAACTTTCGAACTTGATGTAGAAGTATTTATATCCACTATATAAGTGGCAAAATGAATGGGTCGGGTCGGGTCACGGGTTTAGATGGGTTTGAGTTTAAATGAGTTTGTCTAGATGGGTAATTTAGAATGATTGGTCTAAATAGGTCCGAGTCAAATAGGTCTCGGTTTGGGTCGACCAATCGCGTTTTCACCAAAAAAAAAATTTATTTTAGTGAAAAATGAAAAAAATGAAATGAGGTGGAAAAAAAATTACCCGCTAGACCCGTTGGTTAATTGTTATACAATTGGAGGTCAAAACTCATTTAGACACATCCAAAAAATGGGAAGGAGACCCAACAAACTCACACCCTCCTAAATATTAACCAAATTGACCTATAATTAACAAATAAGCCTAAAATTGTCACCTCTAATATACACGTTTGATGTAAAACTTAACCAAAAATCATTAAGTGTTGGGCAAATTTCAAATAAAGGAATGTGATTACATGCTCGATAAAGGGATCATGAACTGAAATTGTATATTTAAAGGAGTTATGATTTCCATTTTGCTTCAAAAAAGGTACTATCCGAATATGCACCAAAAGGAAGAACAATAACATCATTGAATTGGGCAATACTCTGAAATCTCCCTTCTTTTAAAAGACTCACCAACTTGTAGTGATTAGTGAACGTATGTATTTGAGATTTGGTGTGTATTTCCCTTTGTTACACAAAATGAAAATTCCAACCCCTACGTGCAATTTCATTTCACGATCTCTATATCGAGCAATTTGTTATATCACGTTACTTTTTATGACATGTAGCATTAACTTTTTTATATTATTTATAGATTCTAGTTGAAAGTCATAAGAAACGTAAATCAATTGAGCATGCATGGAATCAGAGATGATCATTTATCCGAGTTGACATTCCAAGTGATATTCCTTTGTGTAGATTCCCACTGATAATATATTGGATAAACATCCATTTATGGAGAGAGCATTCGAAGAAGGAGAATGGAGAAGAGTGGAATCTAGGAAAAGGAAAATCGTCAACCACAACCAACAACGCAGTCAACATGACACTATAACTTTCTTCGTTGCCAATATCCCGGACGGTATCACAAACAAACATCTCTGGTCAGAGTGTAAGAGTTTAGGAAGATTGGTGGACGTGTTTATTCCAAATAAGAAGGATAGATACGGTGGAAGATTTGCATTCGTTAGATTTAGAGGTGTTGAGAGTATCGCTAAAATGGAACAAGAACTAGGAAACATTAAAATCGAGGGTGCAAAGTTATCAGCCAACATGGCTAGATTCGATGTCAAAGGTAACAAGGTGACCAAAGCAGATAATAATATGGCTAAACAAGTCCCAAAGAGTAAAGTTAATCATCGTACGCAGGAGTTTCAACATTCAAAAAATAGTTCTTCATTCCTGGAAACACTTACCGGTAAAAAAAATCATGAAGCAAAGTTAAAGGAGATAAGGGTCATAGAGGACTCAAGGCTAATGGATCACTGTAAAGGTAGAACTTTGGTGGGAGAGGTAAAAAACATCGACTTACTAAATCAATTGGACGTCCAACTGGAGAGGTTAAACGATTGTGGTATAGAGATAAGATATATTGGTGGGTTTAAAGTGTTCCTCACTTTTGAATCAAATGTTAAAGCAAAGGCATTTCTGGATAATAAAGATGAATGGGGCAAAACCTTTTTTTCCTTATTTCTATGGAATGGCCAGGTGATTGATATGGATAAAATTGTATGGTTTAATTTGCATGGAATTCCTGTTCAAGCATGGGATACGGATGTACTAAGCCAAATTGGATGCGAATTAGGCAGGGTTGTCTTCTTACCTGAAGCTGAGTTAGACGATGCGGATATCTCTTGTAAGCAAATCGGTATTTTAGTCAAAGTTGGGGAACAGTTAATCTCTACGTGTATTATTGTATGGAAAGGCATAAGATTCAAAGTTATCATCTCAGAGAGTAAGGAGTATTGGATTCCTGATTTTTTAAATCCGGAAAAGAAGAAAATTCCGGTTGGGTTAAACGTCTTGCCGGAAAAATCTCCGTTGATTGATCCGATAATCATGGAAGATGAAAAGGCAAATAGTAGTTCAGAAGGCAGAAAAGACGACGTGCCAATCGAAGGGACAGAAGCTTTGGAAACAGGTGATTTCATAAATGCGGATGATATAATCAATACGGTTGCAGAAGATGGGAATGTTTCACGTTTGCATGATTGTGGGCCATATCATATGGTGGAGAATTCCCAGCCCATCTTGCTTAATCCGGGCTGCTCCTTCTCAAGCCCAACAATACAAGATAATAGGCATAATGGGCCTTTTGAGCGAAACAACGTATCCAACACTCAATCTAAAAGCGGTGATTCCGATCCTTTTAATTTACATGACCTCATATTTAATTGGGGTCAGGACAATAGCAAGAAAAGAAAAAGAATAGGTGGCTCTCCGAATAAGGGGAAATCCAAAGGAAGAATCAAGCAATATTCTTGCGAATTGTCGGAAGGGGGTACCAAAAAGGTGAAAAGAAAGAAAGTCACGACTTCTACTTCTGGCAATTCCCAACTGGAAAAAGAAGTAGAATCAGTAGATCGTGAAAGTAATGGGGATCCAAAAACAATGGTTGCTGATTCTCAGAAAATCGATGATCAAGCAGAGGATAGTGTCGATTTGAATAGGCCTCCCAGAGATTTTAGAAATTCGGTGGAGGTAAGTAGTAATTATGATGAATCTACAGGTACTATATCTCCTTCACACTCTGAATTGAACAATGAAATTCATAATACCTTGGAAGTAGGGAGATGTGTGGGTATCAATTTACAAGGATTTGAAGACAACCTGCGTGAAATCATCTGTGGTGAAAGGAGTAAAAATGTGTTGTAAATGGATTTCATGTCTTTAAATATAAGGGGGGTTAGGGATGACAGGAAAATAGAGTGGATAATTAAGCTTAGGAAGACTAATCGTGTTGACTTTCTATGCTTGCAGGAATCACACCACAATAGTTGTACTGATTTAGATTTTCATGAACTTTGGGGAAACAACTCTTTTGCTTTTGCAGATGTCGAAGCACAGGGGCGGTCTGGCGGAATTATTAGCTTATGGGATCCATTGAAGTTCAAGTCCACTAACATAGTCAAATTGCAAAATGTGTTGATTGTATCTGGTTTTATAGTAAGCGATTCTATTTTGATCAACATTGCGAATGTCTATGCACCTCAAGGAAATAAAGAGAAATGTGAGCTTTGGTCAAAATTGAGCAACATAAAAGACACCAAACCGGGCCTATGGATTATGCTGGGGGATTATAATGAAGTTCGTACCCCGTCAGACAGATTTAATTCTGTTTTCAACAGGTATGGAGCATCGTTGTTCAATAATTTCATTGAAGAAGCAAACCTTTTTGAGTATAATATGGGGGGTTTCAAGTACACATATGCTTTAGAAAATGGGTCCAAAATGAGCAAGATCGATCGCGTACTGGTTTGTGCCTCGTTTAAGGATAAATGGCCGAATGCTTCCCTTTCGGCTCTGCCCAAGAAGTGGTCGGATCATCATCCATTGGTCCTAAGTGTTCATAAGAAAAACTCGGGTCCTAAACCTTTTAAATTTTTCTCGTCATGGTTAAATATGGAAGGACTCGAGGAAGTTGTAAACGAAGCTTACAATAAACAGGTGGTAAAAGGTAGAACAGATTATATGATTCACTCTAAGCTCAAAAATGTCAAGGAAGCAGTCAAGGTTTGGATCGGAAGCGAGAAAGCTAAAGACGGTTGTCAAATTCTAAAATTGGAAAAGGAGCTTTCTGATTTTGACGTTTTAGCCGAATCAAGAGAGTTAACGGATGACGAGGTTCACAAAAAAATGTTGGCTAAAAAAGCTTTGATGGAATTTGAAGATGCTAAAAGACAAGATCTTAAGCAAAAGGCAAGAATAAAATGGGCTATCGAGGGAGATGAAAATTCTTCGTTTTTCCATGGTTGTGTGAATGTCAGAAACATAGTAAACAATATAAACGGCATTTGGGTTGACAATTGTTGGATCCATGATCCAAAAGCAATCAAGAATCATGCGGTCAGTTTCTTTAGCAAAAAATTTAGTGAACCTTTGTTGTGTAGGCCTAAAATTCATGTCGAGAATATACAAAAGCTTTCGGCCACAGAGGCGGAGGGGCTTATTAAGCCATTTAGCATGGAGGAGATCAGAAAAGCTGTGTGGGATTGTGGTAGCAATAAAGCCCCGGGTCCGGATGGCTTCAATTTCGCTTTTATTAAGCGTTTTTGGAAGTTACTTCAAGGTGATTTCAAGAAAATGATGGATTCCTTTCACTCGGATGGTATCATCAGTCGGGTATGTAATTCCTCTTTTTTTACTTTAATTCCCAAATCGAGTGACCCACAATATTTTGATGAGTTCCGACCTATATCTTTGATCGGTTGCTTACCAAAATTGGTCTCTAAAATTTTAGCAAACAGGCTAAAACAAGTCATTGGCTCAGTGGTGTCTGAGGTACAGTCTGGTTTTATGGAAAAACGTAGTATCCTTGATGGGCCCTTAGTTGTGAACGAAATTATTTCATGGGCAAAGAGAAATAAATATGAAGCTGTCATGCTTAAGGTTGATTTTAATAAAGCTTTTGATTCAATAAATTGGTCTTTTATCGATTCAATTCTTGATCAAATGGACTTCCCACAAAAGTGGAGGAAATGGGTCTCGGGTATTCTTACTTCCTCTTCGGCATCTATTTTAGTTAATGGTTCCCCTTCTGATGTTTTCCGTTGCTCTAGGGGTGTTAGGCAAGGTGACCCGTTATCCCCTTTTCTTTTTATTATTGCAATGGAGGCCTTAAATTGTATTTTTGAGAAGGCAAAAAATTTGGGCTTATTGAGGGGAATTCGGTTACCAAATCAGGGTCCCATTGTTACCCACTTCATGTTTGCCGATGACTTAATTTTATTAGGAGAATGGTCGGCTACAAATGTATTAAATATAGCTAGAATTATGAGATGCTTTTCTTTGGTTTCGGGACTTGAAATGAACTTGGCTAAAAGCAACATATTTGGTCTCAATGTTAATTCTAATGATGTTTCTGTTGTTGCTGATACAATCGGTTGCAAAGTTGGAAAATTGCCATTTATGTATTTAGGTCTCAAGATGGGCGCAAATATGAATCATTGCAAGAATTGGGCTGAAATCATCGATTTATTCAGAGCTAGGCTATCATCTTGGAAGGCAAAATCGTTGTCTATGGCAGGAAGAGTCGTTCTCATTAAAGCAGTACTTGATAGTCTTCCAATATACTATTTCTCAATCTTTAAAGCTCCGACCAGAGTGATTGAAAGTTTAGAACAGATTAGAAGGAAATTTTTTTGGGGCGGAACAGAGAACGTATCAAAAATTAATTGGGTATGTTGGGAAAGAGTAATTGCACCAAAAGACAAAGGTGGGCTCGGTCTTGGCTCAATCAAACAGGCGAACATCAGTTTACTCATGAAATGGTGGTGGCGTTTTTATCATGAAACGAATAAAGTATGGAGACAAGTCATTGCATCAATCCACGGGGATACAAGTGGTGCTCAACTATTACCACTCAAGAAAGGGATGTCGTGTACATGGCAAAATATCAGTAAAATACAGAAGGATTTGTTGGGCCTTAATTTGGACACTTCGAAATTCATTGAAAGGGTAAATGATGTGTGGATTTGGAAGGGAGACTCCACTGGCTCCTTTTCGGTTGCATCTGCAAGGAAGATTTTGAGCAATGTTTCAGCATATTCCCCCGATTTCCTTTTCAAATGGTGCAATTGGGTTCCAGGTAAAGTAAATCTATTTTTTTGGAGAGCAGAATTGGACCGTCTTCCTACTAGGGATGCCTTGATCAAAAGAAATATTCAGGTCACATCCTTACTTTGTCCTCTATGTAATAATTTCGACGAATCTATCTATCATTTACTGGTTTCTTGCGAGGTAGCTAGTATGTTATGGAGTTACATTAGTACTTGGTGTAAATTGATGCCTATTTATGCTTTTTCCGTCCGAGACTTATATTGCATAGCAGGGGAAGGAAAAGATGAAGCAAATCCTTTCATCAAAGCAATTGTTCTTACAGCTTGTTGGTGTTTGTGGAAAGCGAGGAATGATGCATGCTTTAATGGTGTGACCCCGTCTTGGATACGAGTCAAGGAAGAAATGCAAAGTCTTTCTTTTCTATGGATCAAAGGAAGAGCGAGAAGGAATGACTTAACTTGGGAAAATTGGTGTCAATTTAAATTGTAGAGACCACTAGTTACTTGGTATGTTCTTTGTTGGTGTATGTCATTTCCCCGGAACTGTTTGGGATACTTTCAAAAACGTTCTAGAGTGAAAACCGGTGGCGCGGCCTCTAGTTTCGGAGATTTTTTCCTAGGTTTTCCTAGGTTTTTTTTCATCTCTTTAAGTTTCCTCACAGTTAAGTTTCGGGCTATTGGGGTTTTTGTAGTCTTGAGTCCCTGTATATATGTACTTTGGTGGTTTTTAGCTCCTTGCTATTAACCTTTGTTAATATAATTCTACTGCCATTCAAAAAAATAAGAAACGTAAACGTCAGAGAAGTCAACGGAAGTTAACAAGACTTGTCAAGGAAAACATGTCATTTCAATCCATTAATTCTAAGTGCTCAATAATAAGTAGGCCAAAATGTCTAGGAGTCAATTTGAAAGATCAAATTAAACCATGAAAAGTCAACTATATGATGATGTCATGTTTGACATCACTCTTGAGCTTATATAAAGGTGTGGTATATTTTCTTATACTACTATACAAACCACACTTCCCATTCCTTTCAAACTACAACTTACAAATACTCAGTTCCACACGCCATGTACGGACACTCTCACAACAATGACACGTATAACTTCTCACCGGAGTTAGTTAACCTGCAAGGAATGGTGACACCATTAAATGCACCTCACGTCGTCACCGCCGATTACTTCCTATCACCACCCCCTTTGGCCATTCCTACGTACGAGTTAGACTCAGCGTATGCAACAAGTAGTGGAGGATATGATTCACCAAGTTATAATACCACGAGCCCGAGTGTGATAATTCAAAGGAGTGGAAGTAGCCATTCGATAGCTAGCCAGTTCCAGAATAACGGGCTATATAATCAGCCCGTTTCGTCCCCTACTGACTTATCTGAAGGGAGTAGTTGTACTACCATGAGGAATGTTTTTAGTGCCGGAGATTTACAGGTATTTTCTTTTATTAGATTGATGAAATATTGATGCAAGAATAATTTTATATGCATAGATTCGTCTAAAGGATCAAAGGACTATTAGTCTAGCGCGATTTCGATATAATTTAATAAACTTGAGGTTGTTGGCTTAAGTTTTATAATCGGATTATTGTAAACATTTTTTTTTAGAAAAAATATATATTTGTAATTGGAGTGTATGTGTAACTTGATGAGAATAAGTGTATGTGTAACTTGACATTGTCATTTTAAAGGAGTAAAAGTGAAAAATTGAAGTCAACGTAACATAGAGTTATTTTTAGCTAACTACGGTCCTAATAAATGTTTTGAAAATCGGTTAGACCGGTACAATTCGACCGGTCCGATTCAATTAAAAAACCGCTTTCAAAACATTAGTCTAGTAACATTGTGTATAGCTGGTCAAAGCAATAGCTCTTCATCATATGGTATAATATTAAATCTTTTATGGTAAAAAATAGGGCTAGTATTAAATATATCGTACAATGTTTCATTTGAGTTATTTCAAATTTAACTTTTTTATTTTTTATTGTTTTTCAAAAAAGCATAATGTCTAACAAATTAATGTTATTGCCAACCATCTGTTTCACTTTTTATGTAGATAGTACCCAAGTCTTCAAAAAAATTATATATAACGCACCACATATGATTAGTCTCAATCACGACGACTAGACAAAAAGTAAACAAAAACAAAAAGTGACTAATTTTATTATACACTATTGTGTGGAATATTTATGTTACTATGTCGTTAACACATATCTATGTTTCTTGTACACTTAATATCGTAAATAGTTTAGCA
Source organism: Pseudognaphalium luteoalbum (assembly GCA_963422505.1). Lineage (NCBI taxonomy): Eukaryota > Viridiplantae > Streptophyta > Magnoliopsida > Asterales > Asteraceae > Pseudognaphalium > Pseudognaphalium luteoalbum. The sequence goes on along the minus strand of OY730196.1, from coordinate 62,449,661 downwards.
TAATCTTACTATTAATTTGTTTTTTATAGGTAACAAATATGGTACAAAATCGCTATCAGCGTTCAGAAAGCCCATTATCGAGTGAAAGTAACAGTATTATTGAAAGCATGACAAAAGCTTGTCGATACTCACCCGATGAGAAAAAAGAAAGAATCGAACGATACCGAAACAAGAAAACCCAACGAAATTTCACTAAGAAAATCAAGGTAAATTCATTACACTTACACTAATTCATTTTCTCACTAAGAAAAAGAAAAGAAAAGAAAAGAAAAAAATAGGATTTTACTATTGGATAAAAAAATTACAATAACTAATAAACAACCATGTTTATGCAGTATGTATGCAGGAAAACATTGGCAGATAGTAGGCCTCGTATCCGTGGAAGGTTTGCTAGGAATGATGAAATCGAAAAAGCAATTGAAGATCAGTGCCCAAGTCAAGGACATGGTGGAGAAGAAGGGTTTGAAGACGAAGATGACGATAATTGGATGAATAACTTTCTTGATTCATTTCCTCCGAATCTTATCTAGATTCCTAATATCTTATTCGCATACAAGTAAAAGCCAAATAATAGAAGGAAAAACAATGAGGTTTGCGACCCTAGTGTATGCTTAATTTCTTTCTATGAAATAGGAACTCCCAATTTTATTTATTTTTTAGTTTAGAATAAATTACATTGCCCGTCCATGTGGTTGTCCATATATTACGGACCCAGTCCCCGGATCGAGTATTATGCAAGACCAGTCCCTTGATCCAGATTTTTGTTTCATAGCAAGTCCTTCCTCCAATTAGATTAAGGGTAAAAAAGTCTTTTCAAACCTTTTTTTCTTTTTCGTATGTAATTAAAATTAAAACGTTAAATATATATTTCATTTTTAAATATTTTCCTTTTTTAATTACTCGTGTATTCTTACTCCGATTATTATTATTAGTGCATTGCTATTATTAATTTATTATGTAAATTTTAATTAACTTTAAACAATTAAAGAATTAACATCCAACAAAACCATCATCAGCAAACTTTGATCCCCTTAAGATCCCACCACCATCTCACAACCACTAGTGACTACCAAAACCCACATTTAAGTCTGACCACCACCACCACCCATCTAACTCTGTTGCCGTTGTCGTGTCCATCACCATCGGTCACCTACGCTAATTCCGGCGATTCCTCAAACTCCGACGCAAGATCGGACAATTTTGTTGTGCAAACTCCAACGCAAAACATCTATTTCTAATTTGAAACCCACGTATTTTTGTTTCGCCAATAAGTAATCGGTAATTGTTTATTAATAATGATGATATTATAACCGGCATTAATAGCAGCGCAACAGGGCGGACGACGACAGACATGTGATTCGAACACGGTAGAGCGGCAGATCTGTCATTCGTACATGGGGGACGGCGGCGGATCTGTGATTCGGTTTTGCTTTTCTGGTGGAGGTTAGGGATTGAAATGGTGGTTTTGCTATTGCAGGCCTTGCCGGAGTTCATGATGAGGACCTCTAATGTGTTGACGGAGAATGATGATTACTGGTAAAAGGTTGTAATTTTGATGTGTGTGTAATCTTGGTGTACAGTATAAAGATTGTATTGACTCAACAATCTCGTGAAAGTGTAGTACAGATTGTATTGATTCCATTTGTGATTTTATTGGTGGCTAAGTGGCTTAGTCAAGAAGAAAGGATAAAACGATTAAAATTACAAAAATTGATTAAAAACAAAATACTAAGGGTATTTTAGTTAATTCATATGGATTCATGTTAATGGAGGAGTTGCTACGAAACAAAAATTCGGGTCAAGGGACTGAACTCGCACAATACCCGACCTAAGAACTGGGTCCGTAACATAGGGATAACCACAGGGACGGGCAATATAATTTACTCTTTAGTTTAGGTTAATTATAAGTATTGTAATTCTGATTTTGTCTTTTGTTTTATCAAGAGTTTTGCCATAATAAATTACATGTTTCGCTCTAGCCACTTTATGAACTATGCATCAAAGTCGTATGTGGCATTACATTACTTTGTTGATTGTCGTTAGACATCATAGAGAAAGGTCAACTACAGAAACCGCTACTCCTATCGTACGTTATATATCAACATAGTCAAATTAAACATAACAAATTACGGACATCGTTTTCACTATGTGCAATTCAAATATACCCGCATACAAAGATCGTAAGCATCAATTTATACGTTCAGTTTCAATTCTACATAAATTTAAATTCTCAATGAACATCACAAAATGGAGACGAAGAATAGAGAACGTAACTGTAATCTATTACTGAATCATAAGAAGTTACAGTGTTTATAACTGACTTCTAAATAAGTTTCACTTACTGATGCAACGTATAAAGTCACGTTTTTACATACATTTTTCACATCAATGAAGCTAAAAAAAAGGCGTTGCATTAATCAATCAAAATGACTAAATATTGTACAAAATAGAGCATAAACAATATAATTGAGACATTGTTGGAGCTAATTTAATCAACTAATTTGCAAGGTAAGTAATGGCAGAGAGAATTAAAGGATGACAACACTTGAGTTACATGAGAAATAGTCAATTGTGTGTCATCTTGAGGTGGTTAATTGATAAACTCTAAAATGTACTATATTGTAGTATTAACTTACCCCGTGTTTGATAGATTTCTAATGCATTTTGTATGAATAAGATACTTATTTTGTTTATATTTGCATTTAGGAATTCAATCGAGCTTGGATCGGAATGATACAGGAAACGAGCTAATCGTGAAGAAATGATGCTAAGTGAATAAGAAGATAGGCAAGTGATAATTGGAATTAGTGATAATGGAGCTTGAATCGGAAAGAGAACGAAATATGAGCTGAAAATGGAAGAAAAGTGTAAATGCTGAGTTTTCGGCTATGCGTTCGTATTTTGGCCATAACTTCCTCATACGAACTCCAATTGGGTTGATTCAAGTTGGAGGATTTAGCTAACAGGCTGGGATACAACTTTCATCTGGGCCGCTTTTTGTGAAAATTCATCCAACCGACGGTTGGAAGTTCCGGCCGGCGGTTGAATTGAGTCGGCAGAAACCCATTAAATTCCTATTTTCCTCATTTTAACACTAACTTTTACCACAAACCCTAAGTCAACTAAAGTGAGTTCCAGAGGTATTTTTATGACATTTTGGAGGCACGAGAGGGTTTGGATTGATGCCAATCGATCCTAATACGCGTGGTTCACGATTCAGTTTGCATATCACTTTCCGATTTCAATTTGAACATCGTCTATGTGTTTTGTTTGAATTCATGAATCTGATTTTGTATGATTGAGTCATGGATTAGACTTATTGTTAATTGTTTAGTTTAATAACCTTGGATTATGATTATTTGATAGTTATAATTATGTTTTGGATCAATTATCTGATTGAAGATTGTTATGTTATCCGTAGAACCTTGGTTATTGGTGATTGTTAGTTATTACTTAACGTGGTTAATAGTGTCATTGAGATTGAGTTCCTTTTATGTTATTGATTATTGATTATTATGAATCTAGGTTTATAGTCATTGCTACATATATTGAGTTTGATAGGTTAAGAGAATAGTAACTAATCAATCTAAAATGAGCAAGCTAATAAGAGATTATTAGTAGGTATTGTTGAGTCATACCGCGAGGATCAATCATAACAAGTCGTGAATAGTTAATGCATAATCTAGGGAAAAGCACGTAATTGAAAATTGCAATTCTTGCGATGTCAGATAGATGTTTAATGTGGGATCCTAGGTTGCAGATATTAGTTAGACCTGGACCGTTGGCTAATTACATTCAACTTGGACTCTTTGATTAGTATCTAAGTTGATATAAAGAAATCACAATCCGACAATCAAAACACATGAACCGGATAATATGAATCTGAGCAAAAGAATCTAAGCAATTACATGTCTATCTCCGATTATTTATTTGTTCCTCTTATCTTGTTTTATATTGTTGGTTTGGTTAATTAGTTCATATTGAACGTTCGTACGTAACAAAAACGTAACCCCTATTTTGTTGCTTTATTAATAATTCTAATTTAATTGAATAACATCGTTGCTGTGTTCCTGTGTTCAGCCTGGACATACCATAGCTATATTATTCCATTCGGGTATTCTTGCCTGGTTGTGTGATAGTAGTGATTGGTATATCCTGTACTTTAGAAATAATAAAACTAGACGCTTTTACACGCATCAAGTTTTTGGCACCGCTGTCGGGGAACACTTAACCGGTTGAACTATTGTTCTACCGGGGAGCGGTTGCTTATTCGATGAAGTTGAAAAAAAAATAACAATATATACAAAAAATTGGAAAAAATTGTATATAATTGTTTATTTGTTAATATTATGTATCTGCATGTTATATAGTTTAATATTTAGTGGAGCGAAAATTTTGATTTGGTTTTTACAGACGTTCAACCGGTGGTTGTGCTCACCAGCTGACGGTTGGAAGGGATGTTTTTGCGACAAAATTCTGTTATCTGCTCTGTTTGTTATGTATATTCCGTAATAAGTATTATTGCTTATTTCTTGTTCCTTAATTTATGTAGGTTATTGTTTATTAAATTGTTAGTGTTAATTTTTTTTAGTTATTTTATATTTTGTTTTCTTGTTCTACTTTTTGTTTTCTTGTTAGTTTTGCAGTTTTGAACTTTGTGGGTGTGTTCCCTGGAAATCCTCACTAGACTATAACTCGTCCACTCGGGATACAGAGGGGTTTAAAAGCTTGTTGCATATGCTATATGCAACCGTGATGCCTACGGAAGTGAGTTGTTGTATATTTTCAGAATCGGATCAAGAATGCATTTTTTTCAAGATTATGGGAGTTTTATGTTCACTTCTTTTATATTCCCTCTTTTACAATTCTTTGTTTTGCAATGAGGACATTGCTTTATTTTAAGTGGGGAATGGGAAAAAAGAAGTTTGTTTGTCCTAAGTTATAATTGATAAATATTGGTTGACTTTAGAACTTTATTTTTAAGGCATTTGTAGGGAACATAGCTAGAAGGCATTCTATGTTAGTCATTTTTTAGCTCAAAGTTTTCTTTTAAAAATGTCTCTTTAAGATTAGAAAAGATAGTTCATCATGTGATGTATCGATAGGCAATCTATGTATAAGTTGTTGATCTATTAAATAAAATTAATATAAGAAGTATGCGATATTCTGAGAGGAACTTTAGCAATTTATGACTTTAGTCTTAAATTTTATATATGATAGTGTGCGATATGCCAGAATTTTGGAATTCAATTAATATCATTTGGGGATATACTGGGTGTTGTTTCCTCTGTTGTACGTAGTATATTTAATGAAAAAGAGCAAAAAGAGTTTAAAAGAACTCCTGATTTTAAAAATGTAGTCAAATTATGTCGCTTTGTTGTACTAAGGTACAAACCTGCCACCAATGGTTTGACTATAAATTATTGTGCTAAACCAAATTCAAGTTATGTCACTTTGTTGTGTTGAGGCACAAATCTGTCACCAATATCTTGACTTGAAAAATGATTATTTTAATTGGATATTCATAATATGTGTAATATTAGCATGTTATATGTATGAGGGTATTTTGCTATTGTGAATCAAGGGTAAAGCTACTAGAACAATGATAAGTCAAGTTCAATTACCATAGTATAAATTGTTTAGGTAGACAACAATATCGGTAATCATTATGAGCCATTTTAGCTAAATCTTAAGTTGAATTATTTTTATGATAAAAATTTGAGTTGCGAAATGCTAGATTATATGTAAGTACCAACGCGCCCTTGTTTGCCTACTATTTTGGAAATTTTGACGTTTCTAAGTTTTAAATCGATAGTCTACTTGAGGACAAGTAGGATTCAAGTGGTGGATATTTGATAAACACCAAAATGTATTATATTGTATTACTAACTTACCCCGTGTTTGATAGGTTTCTAATGCATTTTGTATGAATAAGATACATATTTCGTTCATATTTGCATTTAGGAATTCAATCGAGCTTGGATCGGAATGAAACAGGAAACGAGCTAATCGCGAAGAAATGATGCTAAGTGAATAAGAAGATAGGCAAGTGAGAACTGGAATTAGTGATAATGGAGCTTGAATCGGAAAGAGAATGAAATATGAGCTGAAAATGGAAGAAAAGTGTAAATACTGAGTTTTCGGCTATGCGTTCGTATTTTGGCCATAACTTCCTCATACGAACTCCAATTGGGTTGATTCAAGTTGAAGAATTTAGCTAACAGGCTGGGATACAACTTTCATCTGGGCCGCTTTTTGTGAAAATTCATCCAAACGGCGGTTGGAAGTTCCGGCCGGCGGTTGAATTGAGTCGGCAGAAACCCATTAAATTTCTATTTTCCTCATTTTAACACACACTAACTTTTACCACAAACCCTAAGTCAACTAAAGTGAGTTCCAGAGGTATTTTTATGACATTTTGGAGGCACGAGAGGGTTTGGATTGATGCCAATCGATTCTAATACGCGTGGTTCACGATTCGGTTTGCATATCACTTTCCAACTTCAATTCGAACATCGTCTATGTATTTTGTTTGAATTCATGAATCTGATTTTGTATGACTGAGTCATGGATTAGACTTATTGTTAATTGTTTAGTTTAATAACCTTGGATTATGATTATTTGATGGTTATAATTGTGTTTTGGATCAATTATCTGATTGAAGATTGTTATGTTATCCGTAGAACCTTGGTTATTGATGATTGTTAGTTATTACTTAACGTGATTAATAGTGTCATTGAGATTGAGTTCCTTTTATGTTATTGATTATTGATGATTATGAATCTAGGTTTATAGTCATTGCTACATATATTGAGTTTGAGAGGTTAAGAGAATAGTAACTAATTCATCTAAAATGAGCAAGCTAATAAGGGATTATTAGTAGGTATTGTTGAGTCATACCGCAAGGATCAATCATAACAAGTCGTGAATAGTTAATGCATAATCTAGGCAAAAGCACGTAATTGCAAATTGCAATTCTTGCGATGTCAGATAGATGTTTAATGTGGGACCTTAGGTTGCAGGTATTAGTTAGACCCGGACTGTTGGCTAATTTACACTCAACTTGGACTCTTTGATTAGTATCTAAATTGATATAAAGAAATCACAATCAGGCAATCAAAACACATGAACCGGATAATATGAATCTGAGCAGAAGAATCTAAGCAATTACATGTCTATCTCCGATTATTTATTTTTTTCTCTTATCTTGTTTTATGTTGTTGGTTTGGTTAATTAGTTAATATTGAAAGTTCGTACAGAACAAAAACGTAACCCCTATTTTGCTACTTATTAATAATTCCAATTTAATTGAATAACATCGTTCCTATGTTCATGTGTTCGACCTGAACTTACCATAGCTATACTATTCCGATCGTGTATTCTTGCCTGGTTGTGTGATAGTAGTGATTGGTATATCATGTACTTTTTAAATAATAAAAGTAAACGCTTTCACATGCATCATTAATCAAAGAGGTGCCATTGAGACATGTGAGAGTGTCCAATGTAGATGCTTAAATGGTGGAATTCAAGGATGAGGCTGAGGTTTGAGAAATCTCAATTGTTGCCTTGACACCATGAGTTTTGATATTTATTGGGTCAAGTAAATGTTGATGTACATTTGATGAAGTGTAATTGTGATAGTATGAGTTTTGAGACCATTACAATGTAAATTTTTATGGTTATATGTATGTTTGGTTTACTTAGGTATTTTCAAGCAGTTAATGTTGATTTTAGTTAGTGCATTTGAGTTTGAGTCATGTTATTTGAGTGTTGAATTCGTTGGAGAAATTATTGGTTTTGGAAGTGGCTAAATTTGTTGTAAGAGTGTGATGTCTTAGTTGTAAAATTAGTATTTTGTTGTTGAAAACTCTACCCATTTGAGTTAAAGTGTTGGTGTCAATTTTTGGAATATACTTAAGTGAAAAAAAATATGGACATTGATGTACGTGTAGGTGTACTTGGCGGATACAATGCCTACGTGACGGGTATGGTATGTACCCGACTGAGTATCCGACGGATACAACATGCTCAAGCGGGTAGCTCCTTTGTTAATTTGATCAAATAGTTGAGCCATGTAGGTTACCCGACGGGTACTTGCCAATTTTCAGAAGTGTTTCATTTTGAGTCCAAACTGATGGTGTAGTTGTTATAATGAGTTTATAATAATATTTTTGAGTTGTGGGACATTTATTAAACAAGTTTTAAATGCTTTTCTTTCTTTCTTTTTTTCATAAAAAGAAGGTGTATCAAGTTGGTATAAAGTTATAGTTTAAGGGATTCAAGTATCCATTGTTAATGGGTAATTAGAGTTAGACATACTTAAATTGTTGTTTGAGCATGATTAAGAGTTACTAGTTGTAAATAATTATATTCTTGACTAGTTAGTGAGTCGTTGAAAACTTATGAACCAAGATGTTATGTGATGACTTTAGAAAATTATAATGTGGTGTGATAATAATTACACCTGGCCAATGTAATAATCATCACAAGGCATATATATATATATATATATATATAAAACTATGAAAGTCACATTATGTCAAGAGGATTAAGTCAAGATGATTCCTAAGTAGTAGGTGGTTAAGAGTAGACTTACATTGAGAATTTGAATTTATATTAACCGATTTGTGCCTCCCTCTTATAATAATATGAGCGAGAGAAGAAATATGGATCTGATAGAGGGTTCAAGTCAACAAGACAAGACCGACGATTCTAACTGCGAGAATACCTCTAACAGGCGTTAAACCTAACATGTATCTGCCATATCTATGTCCAAACTAAGAGGGTTGATATCCGGCGAAGTAGCTAAAGCTCGAGAGAAATTTCTTCCTCTTTTTATAGGGAGGATCACCAAGACTTTAGAGACGTGGTTGGGAATGAATTTCAATAGAGGGAAGAGGAATCTATAGCTAATAGACCACCGCGTGAGGATGTCTTCCGTGAGGAACAACTTGATGTAAATGTTAGAGAAGAATGACAAAAGCTTGCTTATAAGTTTTTATTATTATTATTTTTTTGCCTGCAAAATGCAGAGTATTATGGGGAACATGATCCTTTTAAATGATGTAGGTAGCTTTTTGAAGTGGAGGGGACATTTGATGTTTTAGAATGCCCTGGCAGGTTGAAGGTGATCTACCCTGTATATTTGTTGAGTGGTGGGATGTTCAAAAAGAAGAATGGGGACAGAGGTCGCCAATGGTAGGTCATGGGAAAAGTTTAAAAAGAAGTTTGAGATGGCTTTTTTTTAGAAACCGAGTTAACAAAGATTCGCCGAGGATTCCTTTATATGAAACAAACAAATGAGATGGTGAATGAACTTGTTGGAATATTTCTAGACCGAGCACGTTTTTGTCTTGAGTATATGGAGAATCCAAGGAGACTCATGAATCACATTCTAGAGGTGTTGAAGAAGGACATACGCTAATTTGTTGACCCGGACCATTAGAAAAAGTTTGACTTTGTTAACGAGGCTTGACAGAGAGAGATAGAGACAAATAAAGATGATGATAACTCTTACAAGAGAAAAGCCCAGATAGATGCGGGGTCATCAAAGAAGTTGTAATATAGCGGTAGTGGAAGAAAGGATGAAAGAAGAGAGTCGTGTGAATGCAAAAAGTGCCACAACAAGCAGTTTGGTGAATTTTAATCGGGAAAGAAAAGTGTTATCAATAAGGGTGGGAAGGCCATTTAGGGCGTGATTGCCCCAATCCCATTCGGGTGTGTTTTAACTACCTTGAACCGGGACACATGAAATCCGAGTGTCCTAATTTAAAAAGTACAGGTGCCCGCTCGTCACCACGAAAAAATACATATAAGAAAACTGCAGAACAATCGAGGTCAACACTAGTACAGATTTGCGCTTTGGTCACACCAGAAAAGTGTGACTATACGCATATGGTCACTTGTTTTTTTAACGTCTGTGTGCCTAAATATCCCGTTACCAAAGGGTGGATACGGTCGCATTAGATGTTTAGTGACCGTATTCATTTAAAAAGAGTAACCAAAACCATAAAATGTGTGACCATATGCTCTTTAAAGTCAAGTAAACGCGTATTTTGTATGACTATTGTTCATCCAATGGCCAATTGAATTTTATGTGTGTGTGACATTTTGCAACATTTAGTCACACAATGATTATTTTATTTTGGAATTTGGTCACATAAAATTAAGCCAAAAGTGATCAAAAATGTTGATAAGTGTGACCATATGCTCTATAAAGTCAAATAAACGTGTATTTTGTATGACTATTGTTCATTCAATGGCCATTTGAATTTTATGTTTGTGTGACGTTTTGCAATATTTAGTCACACAACGAATTAATTAAAAAGTAGCCACAAAGTGTAACCATATTATGTGAGTGCATCTTTTAGTCACATATATCAAATCAATAATTTGTGTAATAGTTTGAATTATACAACATCTACCCACAAGGTGACTAATATCAAATTTAATAATAATCCATTTTGCCCATTTTTTCTCTAAGTATTAGCCATTTCACAACGTGACTATTGTGAATATATTTTCACATATAATCACCTAAAATATGGCCATAAACATCATTTGGATACACATTTGTGATATGGTGTGACTATTATAAAGCCATATAGTCACATGATCGTACTATAAATTAATGTGACTATACACATTAGCTTTTGACTTTCTAAGACACACTAAACTTTAGACACACATAATAAGTTATGTGACCATATGTACCTGATTTTGGCTACACTGAAATCATGTGCGATAAACTCGACTGTATGATTTAGTCACATAAACAATTACTTCGTGTGACCATATAGTGGCATCTGATTTAGACACACAAACTAACATTCAAAGTGACTAATATCAAACTTAATGATAATCGTTTTTGCCCATTTTTTCTCTAAAGAATAGCCACATTAATATTTCACAATGTGACTGTTGTGAATATATTCGTCATATATAATCACCTAAAATGCAGCCATAAACATCATTTAGATACATATTTGTGATATGGTATGGCTATTATAAAGCCATATAGTCACGTGATCGTGCTAGAAATTAATGTGACTATACACATTAGATTTTGACATTCTAACACACACTACACTTTAGACGCACATAATAAGTTATGTGACCATACTTGAATCATGTGTGACAAACTTAACTATATGATTTAGTCACAAAAATAATTACTTCATGTGACCATATAATGGCATTTGGTCACAGTGTTCAAGTGTGTGAAATGGATTTGTCACATTTTATGTGTATAACGTGACTAATGCTTCGAACTTACTCTTCATTTATCACGCGTTCCAAATTCATATGTGACTAAATAATCAACAAAAAACAGCAGTGCCCTTTGGGCACATAAATGTTCGGAGTGGCAATACATTTCAGAATGGTCACACGATTGGAGTTCAGATGTGGCTAACTAATGACGTTAATTTTATTTTTGTATCTTTAGTCACATAAATATTCTAATGTGTGACGATTTGATTTCGAGCATGTGTGACCAATGTGCAGTTTTGTACTAGTGCAAGAGGTCGTTGTTTCCAACTTACTGCTGATAAAGCTAAAAGTGCCCCCGATGTCTAGATTGGTACATTCGTTGTAAATCAAAAACCTGCATATATATTATTCTATCTGGAATCCTCTCGTTCCTTTGTAACGTGACAATTTTACCAAAACTTTTCTATTCCTTTAAGCGAGTTAGATACCCCACTAGATGTTCAGGTAGCGGATGACCGAGTTATATTTGTAGCGAGTGTTTATCGTGGATGTTAGCTAGAGATTAGTGACCACATTATTATAAGTAGTTGATAAGTGCAAAATACTATATGTTTTTGTATGTAATTTTAGTTATTTTTGATACACCCCAAAAACGTGACCATTTTTTTGTACACTTAATAATGTCCGATTATAAAATATAACATAATACCTATAATACTATAACATATTATAAAAGAAAATGAACTCAAAACGATCAACACAATTTTTAACATGCATATGCGATCTTAGGTGACAGGTGGGATCGCGTATTATCAAAGGAAACATACTGTAACCAAATTGCACTGAGGTACACGATCCTGGACAAGACTTGGGATCGCGTACTTGTGAAGAAATCAGACTGTGACCAAATTACTCTTTGATATGCGATCCTGGAAAGCATGTGGGATCGCGTATTTATCAATAAAACTGGATTGTGATACTAGTGGTACGTGATCCTACCTATTTGTGGGATCGCGTCCCTCTTTTCTGCAGCTATCATACCAAACTTATAATTTAAGCCAAATTCATTAATGCATATCTTATGAATCACTAAATATTGGACTACCACACTTTGCAGATACGTCCATAGTGGCAATACAAATATTTCCCTTTTTACACTTTTCCATAATTCGCGTTTTAACAAAATCTGGACCCTTGACCAAAATATGGTCGTTTTTAACAAATTTCACAACATGTCATATTCTAAACTAATTCAAATCTTACTTCTAAGCTTTTAACCATAATTTTCACAATACACATTGAGTCTATTACCATATAAACCTCTAACATATCATGATTTAACTCATGTTGACAATTCAACACATTGGTGACCCATTTGGACATCAAAACGACCCATTTGAGGTTTTGATCATATTAACATCATTTCCTTATCATTTATCACCCAATTGGCTTGATAAAGTCAAACTACACATTTAACATCAACATTACTCCCAACTTAAACCATTAACACATAATCAATTCTTCAATCAATTTCCATGACATTACTATTTCCATTAACCAAAATCATCAAAGTGAATCAACATTAAGAAACAACTAACACATACATAATCATTCACTTAACTCACTTAGATAGCTATTTAAATAACTATACTTTAATTATACTTTAAACTTCAAGTGACAAAACATATTTTAACTTAACAAAATGGGGTGGTATCATCATATCAAGAGCATGATTCAAAGAAAAGTACTTGTTACCAATAAAGCAACAAGCTCTACCACTAGCTTTCAAACGGGCTTCTTGCCTAGATCCTCCATTCCTTTACCTTGTTCACCTAAAACATTTAAACATAATAACGTAAGCACTTTGCTTAGTAAGTAATGAAAAACGTATAACTTAACAACATCTACAAGTCAAGGATGCTTAACACATCCACAATTTAATTCATAAGAATTAACATCATACCAAGCTAATGATATAATCATTACTTGGAAACCGTCAAGCTAATGACGAATATATTACTTGACTCCACAAAACATATTCATCTACTTACCTTGTAATGATTTATGAGAATAACTTGAAACAACTTCAATACCTTGACCACCCAAGCACATAACATGATCACTAACATAATAAATTTCTCATTGATAATACTTAATTACATAATTTAGGTGTTAAGTCAATGACACCAATAACATGATCACAGGTTTCGTACACATTCTTTATCAAACTTTTCATACAATTGAATGTTTAGCTTCATTACTTTTACTTAAACCATAATCTCATTAACATAAACATCCTTACTTATACTTTACACAATGAAATTTCACTATACATTCATATGTATAATAAAATCCCTTTTTATATGAAATTTAACAAAATAAGCTTACATTAAGATTCATGAACATGTATGAAACACTAATTCTTCTAAAAATCAGTTACCCTTCAATTTCTATAACTTAGGGTTTATGTAAGGAAACCCCAACACCAAATTAAGTTACAAGAAAGGTTAGTCATACCTTAAACAATTTGCTAAACTCTAGATTCAATTTCATTTTCTTGTTTCTTCCTATTTCTTCTTCCTCGCGACACTCACACACACATATACGTTCTATTTTCTTGTTGTGTCTCGAAGAAATTAGAAGCATGGATTTAATTGAGTCATTTACACATTATTCCCCTCTTGTTTACTCATTTATCATATATAACCCTTCTAAAAAATTTTCTTTAACTTAGTTTGTCCCACTAACTTATTTATTATATACACTACATTTAACTTATAACATATTTAATATATTCTATTCACGTATAATTAAAAACAAACGTATATTATATACTTATAACTTAAACCACAAAACGTATTATATAATTTAAACTAATAAATTTTAGGGGCGTTGCAATTTTAGTGAGTAAAATGAGTAATTAATAGTATTTATATGCCCATAAAATAATAAAATGCACATTTAAGGGTGAAATGAAGAAAATGGAGAACTCGGGGGATAAAAAAGAGTAAAATTTAGTCGATCCGTGTGAAGGCTCACCGAGCTCCTAAGTAAACTCCCCGAGTTTTAAAGGAAACATATTAATTATCTAAAGCAAAGTAAGAAGAAGAAGAGATGAACTCAAAAACCTGAAAATCGGAACTGATTAAGAAGAACACTCAACGTATGTAGACACGATGCATACTAGATACCACTGAAGATATAATCTTGAGCCTCTATCGTCACTTGCCGAGTTCCCCATACGGCCAGAAATTCCTTATAAATAGAAGACTCATTTTCTCAAGTTTTGATATAGAAAATTATTTTTCTCTGGAAAACACTTTTTCATGAGAGTTTAATTTTATATTAAATCACTATTAGTTTATTTAGAAGAAAGCAAGAGACAATCCATCAATCAGTTTGAAAAAGTACTAGTATGGTTTGCAAATTGAGGTTCACATCGAGGCTTTGGGCGAGATTTCAAGAGAATATGGGGACTCGTTTTAATTTGAGTACGACTTATCATCCTGATTACACGTAAAAAGTTATGTTTATACGTATGTCATCCCCACATTATAAGTTTAATTTTTAGCAAAAGCATTCAATATGATGTACAATTATCAAAATATGTCACATGCTCTAAAATATAGACACCATTTAAAAAATCAACTAAAATGATGTAAAAATGAGATAAATACTAAAGACAAGATCATAAGCATTCTCATTCTCTATTTATGCTGCTTTTTGACCTACACTCATAATCTTGGCCTCTAATCAGTGTCATTTTCTTCGTTGGAAAATTACGAAGCTGTGAACGCAAGAATCGCTCATACGGATATATGACGCAAAAGTTACGCCCTAATGAAGAAACGAAGAATCAAATAGCAAAAATACGGGCGAGCCAAGCCATATACGGCCAAGCCTAACTGTATACGGCTTGGAAGTGACCGTATAGGTCCTGGTATGAGCCATATACGACCTGTCCAACCCGTATATGGTTGGTTCTTGCCCGTACTTTTGAAATCCCACCCAAAATACGGCCGAACAACCCGTATTTTGTGTCTTGCCCTTAATTTTGAGGATTTTTAATCGCTTGAGAAATACGGTTGTGATTTTGAATGAGGGAATACATTTGAGAAATACGAGCGAGCAAATGCTTTAAATACACCACCTCCCTCACCGTTTTCCATCATCTAGCAATACTTCTCTTCTTTTACTCACTTCTCTCTACACTTTCTCTATCTAAAAATAATTTAGTTAGTTAGTTAGTAGATTAGCTTAATTGTACGGAGGTTCTCCGAGACTGCGAATTCACAAGATTTGTAATTACGCTTTGTAAGGATTTTTATAAATCTTTCTTCGTATTCTTAAATATGTTGTGTTATTGCTCTGCTTGTCTAGAAATGCTTGATAGATTGATTTCCATGCTAAGCTAAAGAAATTCGTGTTTGCTATGATAGACGTTATGCTAGGGTAGTTATGCTTTAATCATGTTGTTACTCTGTCTTTTGCTATTAAAACACGTTTGAATTTATGAAATGAGTCTCGAATGTTTATTTCGAATGTTTATCTATCCAATTTATCATAATTGAATACATATAACATTCTTGTAAAAAATTTCAATGAGAGTGAATGACAATGAAGCAAAGATACATGTCATTCTAAATTCCAAACTTTTAGAAGATAATTATGAGTATATTTTCCCTACATATAAAGTGACGTATTGACATATTGTCCTTTATTAGAAGTTTGTCGATTTCTTAAACTACTTATTTGTCAATGACTAAGTTGTCTAACTATGATATCGAGTCATCGAGTGCTATTACAACTTGTTTGTTTAACTGAAATACATATCAACGATTATAGTAATTAGCTAAAATACATATTTGATCTTAGATTTGGCTAGATTATTCCGCAATCAGTTTGGTATAATTTATTATCAATAAATTTACCTTCAACTACTTCTATTTCACTTTACTTGTAAGCTTAATTACATACGTAGAGTTTATACTATGTTAATTGTTTTAAACCTATAAAATACTATCAATCAATAAAAGGTGAAATAAATGTTCAAATTGTGCTCACTCACCACCCCTCTCTAATTACATGTTATATGACTCCAAATCACTTAGCTCATAAGTGATGTTTGGGATCAACAACACCAATTCTCAATTGTTATATATTTCATGTGAGATAAATTATTACTCGAAATATGAATAAATTGATAGTTGGTTTATATTACTTAATTGGAGTTAGTGTTTGAAAATACATATAACTTGTATTCGATATCTATACTGTGTACTTAACTTACATTTGCTATTTTTAATGTATATAACTTTCATTTAATATATTTTGCTGATGTGTCGCTCATTTAAAGTGTCACATCGCATGTGGAGACTTTGACACACCATCTAAATGTCAACAAAATATACTAAAACGTACTTTTTGAAAATTTTATGCATTAAAAGTAGCAAACGTAAGTTGGGTACACACAATAGAGTTCGGGTACAAGTTACATGCAATTTCAGATACTAACCACTACTCTAATTCTGATAGTTGATTTTCTAGAATCAATAATTAGAAGATAATTCATTTCTATTTTTTTCCAATTTATAAGTAGTTTGTAATGAATATGCAACAATATTACTTTCACTAGCAATAGGCTACTCTAATACATGTTGTTGATAACTAACCAACCCAAACAACATTATCGTGTAATCGAGGTTACACTCACAAATAATAAACGTATAAAGAATAATGAGAATACAAGATTACAAAAATATAAACACAAGGATTTAACATGGTTATGTCTAATATCTAACTTGAAGATTGATTTAGTCTACGGGGCCAAACCACAGAGTTTTTAACATAATTCTCGGACTCCAAGGGTTACAATTACATGGGGTTGAATTATATTGGAAACAACAAAATGAGGGACCAAGAAAACACGTTTTCTGCCGACTTAACTTTCGTGTTTCGATCCTCCCAATTTCGAGTCACGATCTACACATGATCGTCGCTCGATCCTACATAGATCGAGGTACGATCTACCATGGATTGCTGCACGATTTACACCAATTTTTAATCTTCATTCCCAACAATCTCCCACTTAAAGATTAAACAAACCCGAAACCAGTAATCCTTCACAAATCACATCCCTTCACCAATGTCACCCGTTCAAACTTCATACCGCTAAAATACCATTCGGATCACGCTGCTCGACCGCACAGATTCGGAAGACATTCTACACAAAGCTACCATAACACTCACGTCATAAAATTGTGACCACTCTCTAAACACCACCATCATCTGCTTGGCCCAAGAAGATTCGTTGAAGCGTGCGAAACTCCAACCACCGGATTATTTCAAGAGACACATATCTCTTCAACTCGTCGATTACGGCCACGTGTGATCTTGCCACCGACATGTCAACGAACACCCGTATAGAATTCCGTCCATCCGAATTTCCTTTCCAGCAATCAGAAAATTGCCGATAGAACTAACACATAGATGATCATCAAGGCTTATCAGTGAGAATGCAATCACAACCTTGAAATCTACTTCTTCATCATTTGCTTTCCCGCTGGTACACCGAATCAAAACATAGCTACTATTTCAATGAACATATCTTCTCCCAATCATACAGCTCCCATATTATGAATAAAAATAATAACAACCGCGGCTATCTGACAAGATTCTCGTTCATAAAACACCTGGTCAGTCGTAAGTTTCTTTGCCATTGGAGAGTAACAACAAAGGTCTGAATGCTCTAGTGTTGCCAGAAACCGCACACTAAACCTGTAGAAACTTGAGATCCATCAATCGCACAACCATCTCAAGACTCCCACTAGCTTTGACACTTCCTTGGTTCCAAACTCCCTAGAGTTTCTGACACTCTCAACAATATTCAAAACCTCAACAGGACCTACAAGATTATTCACCTCTAACCTACAAGAAAATTCCTAATTGATTACGCCAGAAGATTTCGCTATTATTGAACTAAACATCAATCAATACCCGAGCCTGTCGAACAGGTACTATCCAACATCTTCTCCAACTAATATCTCCAGTGTAGAAGCTCTAACCCGCCTAATCATTCCAAACCATGGAATACCCGACCAAAGAAACATGGTCTCCCGTTTCAACTGGTGAGCAACAAAATTTCTCACTTTCGATTACCAAACGGATGTGATACCGTTTAAGTAAGTCTTAAGAATCACATCCTACACTTGCAACATCAAACTCCTAGTCTGATAAAGCTCAATTATTATTTTGCACTGGATCACAAAGAATAATGAATACGAATCCATAACCCGGATCCCAAAACTCTTTCCGCAACAAACCACCAATCGAAACTGATTACGGACCCTATTACCACCACAACTAATCACCATCATAAACACAATTGACCGCTAGCCGTATCATCACGTTGCAATAAAAAAAATCTTTCTGGCCCATAATTGCGTCGCAAAACCATGGAATCGTGATTTTCAACCTGCTAGCAACTTTGATTTTCTTTCGCCAACTAGTCATTGCCCGAGCCTAACAATTTCGATAACGTGTTGCAAAACACAATCCTAAACCATGTGTGTCAATTGCTCCCCAGCTCTCTCTTTTCTTCCGGATCAAGATCTATCCCAGATTTTTATCTTTTAAACAAAACAGAAACCCTAACCATCAAAATCTAATCTTGATCGTGCTCATATCCGCTATTGTTCCTGAATCTTCAAACCATGAGACTCTGATACGAGTTGTTAGGAATTAGCAACGGAACCAAACAACCAACAACTATTAGTTGATCACTCTAATACCCGTTGTTAATAATTAACCAACCCAAACAACACTCTTATATAATCGAGGTTACACCCACAAACAATAAACGGATAAAGAATATTGAACAAACAAGATAAACGAACAATACGAACACAATGATTTAACGTGGTTATGTCCAATCTCCAAAGTTTAACCAACGGCGCCAAACCAGAGAGTTTTTACTATAATTTTCGGAGTCCAAGGATTTCAATAACATGGGGTTTAATTATAATGGAAACAACAAACTTAGGGACCTAGAAAACACTTATTCTGCCGACTTCACTTTCGTGTCGTGATCCTCCCCTTTTCATAGTTGCGATCTACACATGATCGTCACGCGATCCTACATAGATTGAGGCGTGATCCACCACAGATCGTTGTGTGATCTACACTCTTCGGGTGTTTGAATTATCTTCTGCCCAAATTTAATCAATTCATCTTCATTCCCAACAATATACACTTGTGTTTTCTTCCATTCCACGTTAATTCTAGTACCATGAGTGAAGCTAAAGCTAGTGCTCAATCTGAAACTACAATATTAATTAATCAATAGATCCCATAAGATCCCATTAGGATCTATCAAAGTGCATCTTTGGCTTTAGTAGCCGTATTACAATATTTATAAAACAAAAGTAAGCTCAATACATCTTTTACGATAATCATTTGGTCTGAGTACATGTTAATGAATCATGAGCCTCATTTTTATAATATATAAAGACCAAGCAAGATGATTATGTAGTCAAACTTTTTTATAGGAATCAAAAACTAGGGTGGGTGTCCTTGGCCCCTACAAGTGGGGAAGAAGAAGTTGCCTTTGCCGCCTGCTTTGTCTTAAACACATGGCTTGTTGATTCTTGTCGGACGGCGGTGGATCACCCACTGAACTTAGGAAGGCTCTTGTGTAATAATAAACTAAGATTCTTTAAACATTGTTATTGTATTGTTTATTGTATGCTTATTCACTTTTTAGACATGCATGGATTAGAGCTTTCTTTCAAGTGGTAATTGTTAAATAGGCTAGGGAAATGTGTGAATCGTTTGTGTAGCAAGGCCCTTGCCAAGGCGTACTCAGTTCAAACGCAAAATTATAACCTCTGATACTCTGCAAGATTACCGATTTGGTTGACAATAATTATATATCGTTTGTTAATATTTACCAATTCTCTTGTGACCAAACCATGTAGATTTGAGTGTTTTTTATTTCTACTTGAATGTTTTCCTATTGTCAAAGTGTTGATTCTAAGGTACGCGTGTGTGTTTGTGCGAGACTCTGTATCTGTACGTGTTGATTGCTTCAACGTCACAAGTCAATCATCTAATACATTGCTTGAAAGTGGACACATTAAAAAATCATTGGATGATTTACATGTGACGTTAGAGCAATATTTAAGTCGAACTATATAATTCTCTACTTAATCACTTGGCCAAAATCCTTCCTCCTTTTGCAAGTTGAAGTAAGTATTTAGGGATAAGTGCAGGGGAATGCACTTAACTTTAGACCAATATGTATAATGTGTACCCAACTTCAATTTGGTTTATTATATATATCCATCTTTCAATATTGGTCTATTGTTGTATCCGATTGACGTGTTACCCCTTTTTGATGATGTGTCAATGACGTGTCAGTTGACATGGTGAATTATATGGTTGCCACATCATCAAATAAGTCAACGGATACACACAATAGACCAAACTGATAGATTGATACACACAATACACCAAAATGAAGTTCGGTATACACTATAGAGATCGAGAGAATGTTTAGTGCATTTCCATGCACTAAATCCAAAAAAATAAAACAACATCATGGCTTCCACAAACTTCAATCAACTAAGGAGTTAGTATGAAATTTGATGATCATATTAATTACTACTTAAGATTCAATGAAACCCCTAGTACTTTGGAAAAGCCATGTCTAATATAGGAATAATTAGGCACAAAGTAATGTGCAACAGCGGATGCCTACCATAATTTCAATAGGTAATATGTATCTTTTGGTCTCCAATAAGCAGGATTAAATAAGGAAAAGTATTGGTGCAGCACATGGAGGGCATCACAAATTTAAACTCCTGAAGTTGTTTAAAATTTAGACTTTGTAGTAATACTTTTTTTTTTTAACAGCAAAAACAAAGGGAACGGGAGAGAAGCTTCGGCTCCGCCATCACCCCTAACCCGAACCCCATAAAATTATAAACGAGACTAGCAAGATGCTAGAAAGATTACAAGAAGATTACATATGAGCGCATCCGCCCGATTGTCTCAAAATCATTACTAGTCCTACTCTACTTTACATATCCTATCATTATGCTTAAGTCATAAATGTTGCTCTATTCCAGCCAATACTTGCGTTACTCCTTTTCACGTGACATCACTGCCATGTCGTATCTATCCATCGCCATTCTACGTTTACTCGCTCAATGTCCAAGGATTTCCAACCCAATCTATCCATTGAATACTTGATTCCTTGCCTTTGCTTCAATTTTTTATCCAGAAATATGATTTACTAATCACTTGAAATAGAACCTTGTTGAATTCATTCATTTGCTTCCCTCTGAATAATACTTCGTTTCTGAAATTCCAGATGAGCCATAAGAATGTGTAGATACACCCTGTGAATAATTCTTCTCTTCTTCCTTTAAAGCCCACTTTCGATGCCCACTGTAATAGTTGATCCACACTATCTATTTCTTGTGAACTAATTTTCCACCATTTTGCTATAAAACTTAACACCTCCTTCGCAAATCTACAAGCATAAAAAACGTGTTCTTCATACTCTTCGTGAGCATTACACAGTGGACATAAGTTTGAAATAATTTGCACTCCACGTTTTTCCAAATTCGCCCGTGTTGGTATTCTTTTCATCGCAATCCTCCAAGCATGTATGTTGACTTTCTTTGGCATGTATTTAACCCATTTACTAATAGCCATCGTACAAGGTGATAAAGTCAGAACATCGAATTCATATCTTAGGGAAGCAACAGTGAATACACCTGATGATGTCAATCTCCAAGAACATGGCATGTAGCTATGATGGTCTATTTCTGCATTAACTTGAAACAAACATGAAAACGTAAGGTTAATTTTCCCCAAATCAATACCCGCTTTTAAGATGTTTCGCCATAACCCAGGAACTTTTCCATTTGAGATTTTATCGCCCAACCCACCGCTTTTACCATGAATCGCTTTTATCACCTCACCCCAAACGCTACCATCTTCACTAAGAAACCTCCACCACCACTTGCATAGAAGCACGACATTTTGAGCCCTATTTTGATCTGCTAAGACGCGATTCCATTTGACCCAACATATTTTCTTCTTATCGTCATTACCACCCGAAAAGAAACGAGCACGGAGACTTTCAAGCTCTTTAATTATTTTCGATGGGGCCTTAAATAATGATAGATAATAAGTGACGATACTACCCAAAACACTTTTACATAACTGTAGTCTTCCACAGGTCGACAAAGAATTGGCTTTCCATGAAGATAGCCTGCTTCGAAAGCGATTAATCAATGGGGCCCAATACTCACAACAATTCATTGAAGCACCGATGGGGAAGCCCAAGTAAGTGAACGGTAGATTTCCAATACTGCAGTTAAGGCCATTCGCCATATCAAGAACATTTGACACCTCTACCCCGATTCCAAATAGATTGCTTTTACAATAATTGATGCAAAGCCCCGAAGACAATTGGAAACACCTTAAAATACGGAACAAGTTTTTTATATTTCTCGAAGACCATTCTCCTACAAAAATAGTATCATCGGCATATTGCAAATGCGTTATTTCCGGTCCTGAATGCGATGTTTTGATACCGTGAAAAATTCCTAGATCTCTTGCCTTTATCATGACTTGATTTAACCCTTCGGCAACGATAAGGAACAAAAATGGCGCCATCGGATCACCTTGACTTTGTAGTAATACTAAATGTGTTCTTTGCTAATTGCATAGAGCTTTCTTTGATAGCTAGCTAGCTAGCTCTACCCTTTTTAACTAGTGTCTTTAATTACCTTTCTCATATATTTTTCTTTTTAGCCCACTTAAGCTTAACTGCTATTTAAAATCGCAAAGTAAAATAAATTTATAAATATAGTCAATTACTATCATTGATATGATACGAAAAACTAGACCTAATTTGTAGGAATGTATTAATTTGATTTAATGAACAATATGTGAAAGTTAATAATCATACTCATACAGTTGCCTGAAGAAGGAGTGCTGTTTTACAGATCAAAACATAATCGTATTTATGAAGTGCTTCCATCTAGAATCAACTAAGTTACGTGCTCCATCTTAAAGTTCAAGCTTAGGGGATTCAACTTGGCTCTCAACCGAAGATTTTAAGCCCCGAACGGCTAGGCTAACCTTATGATCGAGCGCATGGACCAATATATATATAGCAAACAAAAGTTGGTGTTGGGCTTGACTATAGGGATATTATAAAGGAAGGTACATCTTACAATGAATATCTTACTACCCACAAGAAAAATAAAAGGCTCCTTGTGAAAAGAAAATGTAAATTTCCTAGTAAGAAGTAAAAAATTAGGGGTTAATATCTGAGAATTCTTCTGACTTGTATTCGATATCTAGTGCATCAAACTTTCAAAAAATGTGTTATAATGTATTTTGTTGACGATTTGATGATGTATCAAACTTTGTGGATGCCACGTGACACTTTAAACGAGCGACACGTCAACAAAATACATAAAAACACCGTTATATTATTGAAAGTTGGATGCATTAAAAATAGCAAACGTAAGTAAATTATACGCAATAGACCCGGCACAAGTTACGTGCATTCCAAAACACTAACCTCAACAAATTACTTGTACACACTTCCTTTCTAACAAAATCCCCTCTACATGAACACAACAAAAGTATAGAACTCCTATCATTTGATATACTAAAAGTGAACTCCTTACTATGGCCCCATAAAACCCCGATAGATGCTTGAACCACCACATCGTAAAGGGGCCACTTGAAAAGAGTAATGTGGTCTAATCAGTTTATATTCCAATTTCATTGACGTTTGAGAAGTTAAGTTCATCCAAACTGCACCACTTAGGTAACATTTGTCAAGAATTCCTTACCTTATCATGATTTACCCAGGGTCCAAAGTTTTTCATTACGAACTCTCGAAAAGAATACATTTACATTTTTCTTAAGCAATTTTTTTTGACCTTACTACTTCAATTGAGCTTACTCATATATTACTATATATGAGTAGAGTTCAAATGAGTACATGAATTTTGATTGAAAATAGAGGAATCAATTTCAATCACTTATTTGCATCACATACTCATTTCCCCCACATTTTTGAAACTCAAATATCTCACAAACGGTAAGTCATAAAATCATGAAAATTGCACCATAAAATTCAACGTTGTTTCCTCTTCGATTTGCCGTCCCTCGTGACATATTTTTGACAACTTTTTTTTTTTCCATTTTTTGATGGGTTTTACAAATTATTATCACATGTGTTAGTGATTGGTTGTACATTTGATTTGTGGTTAGGGTTAGGGTTTAGGGCTACGGTTTAGGCTTTATGCTTTAGGGTTAGGGTTTAGAGTTCAATATGACTTAGAGTTTAGAGTTTTGTAAAGCATTTAGGGTTTATGGTTTAGGGGTTAGGGGTTAGGGTTTAGGGTTTGGGGTTTCGGGGTGAAACCCCCAACCCTAAACCCTAACCCCTAAACCCAAAATCCTAAACACTAAATCCAACATTTTAACACATGTGTTATTAAATGTGAAACCCACCAAAAAGATGAAAAAAACTTGTCGAAAGTATGACTTGAAAGACGATAAATCGAAGAGGAGAAAACGCTGAATTTTATGGTGCAATTTTCATTTCTTTTCGATTTTTCATTTGTGAGATAATTGATATTAGGGGTAAATGAGTTTTGTACATGTGGAATATTTTCTTTGTACACATGACACGATATCATAGGTTCGCTCTTTTTCACAAAAATTTATATTTTGATTTGAACCCCATCCCATTATATATACCTAGAAGCGCAGGTCTGAAATCGTACATAAACATTCATTGTTTGACAAGTTGTATTCACTTATGAGATGAGATATTTACCAAATTACATATACATGTGTAATGATCATTTTATCAAGTATTCATTTAGGCATATTTTCATATCTTTTTTCTAAAGAAAAGTTGTCGAATAAATTATTCTATCTATGTCTCAATTTAATTCTCTAATACACAAATATATACATATTTAGTAATTTAGAATAATTACAATAAAGCTTTTGTTATTATGCACTTGAACATTTTCAGATTGGGTGAAACACAAAATAAACAATTACTCTGATCATATCAAAACAAAATCAGAGCCAAATGAATTTGAATTGAGATGGAAATTGATCAATGTTTCAATCTATCGCCCTTTTGTTTATGCTATTTTGAATGTTTAAATGTTAGGCCCATTTCCATTTGTTAAATAAAATTTTCCTACTTTTTCACCAGATTGGTTTCTTGTCATCTCCAAGCCCAGATTGGTTTCTTGTCATCTCCAAGCCCAAATACAAGCATAACTTTATTTTGTTATTGTATTGCACGACCGTTTTAAAAATACATAGTATAATTTATAAATATAATGTTGTCAATTTAATAGTACAATTATTATTAAAAAAGAATATATATGATTAATAAGATAAGCAAACTATAAAGGAAGCAAAAAATTTCGAAGTGCTAATAAAAAAGTATAGATAAAATAATAACAGCTTAGAGTTTGACGTACAATAACCAACATAAAGAGATATTAAAATGAAGATGCAATAAACATATGTATGAATTTAAAATTTAAAACTAAAGGACAAAATATATATTTCATGAGGTTAATTGTCATAATCTCCTAAGATATATACATAAAATACGCGACAACCTTTGTAATCATATATTTATTTATTGATTATGTTTGATAAAAAGAATTAACAATATCATTACAATCGCAATTGAAATATGGTTTAAATATCATTGAACTAACATGTATAAATTTAAGCAGTATAATTATAATTTAAAATTTTAGTTCGTAATTTGCACTTAGTAGTCACATCACATATAAATTCAAGAATCCATACATTTGATTTGTATACTATATTACATATATGCATATACTTTTGAGATTTATATTTAAGTAATGAACTAATTTTATATAAGCATTTAAAATAATTAATTTTTTATTTATTTTATAACGTTATTTAATGTAGCAATTGATCCATGTAACATGTGTAAATTTTTTTCAATTGTTAACATATTGTTATTTAAGGAAATAAGTGATGTGGCATATGTAAGATTTGGTTTAACAACGTGTTTTATATATAGATTAGGCTTTAAACCCGTGTGACGCACGATTGTTTCAAAAAATTAGATCATATGATTATTTGTAAGTAGCTTAATGAATTAGTATGGTTTAAAATTTACAATCTAATGATTATTTTTAAGTAGCCTAATGAATTAGTAATTAGTAATGTTAACTTATAATGTACAATTAAAATTGAAAATGAAATAAGTAATAACATAAATCAAATTATATAGGAAAATAACAACGAATTTCTAAGTTTTAAGCAAAGTAATAATTATATAATATAAGTCATTATGTTGAGTTTTACATTTGTTAGCCCATGCATTTGAAAAATATAATTAATCATATATTTTTATGTTTTCAATTGCATTAATATCGTTGAAAGTTGAAAACTTATTAAGGAAACTCATTAGTAACATATAACAGAAAAAAAAATAAAAAATCTATGGTATAAATTTGACAAAATATGATTTAGTAAGATTAAATAAGAGAAAAAATTGAGGTTAAATAAAGTAATAAATGAGTTGACATATATAAGAAAATTTGTAGATTGTGAAAAAAAAATTATTATTAAGTCACATCATTTAAGAGGGTTAATATGTTGCCACATAAGAAAAAAATCTTTGTTTTTTATTTTTTATATATGAATAGAAGATTCTTGTTTTGGAGGAGACATTTATCTTAATATAATATAGAAAGTAAGATTACCACATTATAGATTCAATTAATGAATTAACTCTATTTTAATTAAATTATAATTAAATTCAATTAATTTTAACTACATAATCAACAGCGTGTGTACACACGTTTAAAATCTAGTATAAAATTTTTCTAATCAGTTACGTTACTAAGCTCCAAAAGCATATGTGAAATTGTAATATACTACTCGTACTACTATTAGTCTAATGCACTAAAACATAATTTAACACTCACAATAACACTGCAAAAGAAACATACAAACTAAACTTCAAATTAATTTCAATCTAAATTCCCATAAAACCCTTACAAACCCAAAATAACACTAAAAATTTGCAACATACGATTCTAATTAGAAACAAACGACTGACAAATTAAAGTAAACATTTATTCTACTAAGCCTTTGCTAACAATGCCTGTGCTTGCCTCTCAAACCTAAATCCACCCGCTTTTGAATTATCAGCTGACCAAACAAAGATGCCGTTGAGTTTTCGTTGGCTCTTGAGCTTCTCACAAGCCGTAAAGAACCCATTGTCGGGTTTTAGACCACCACTTGTATCCGTACTAAAGCTAACCAGTACCTTACCACCCTTATAATTAGCCAATTGTGTATCAAAGTAGCGCAAAAACTGAGCCACAGTAGTACGCCTATCGTATGCATAAAACTGGAAGTTAACATAGTCGAAAACACTTCCATAACTCTTCCATAAATCCTTATAATAACGTTGAACTTCACCGTCATCATAAGGAGCGATTGAAGCAAATGAAATGACTCGATTTTTCTTTAAAATCGTTACAACTCGACCTATGCATTGTGTGAATACATTTGGTGCAACATTAAAATGTTCATAGTCGATATCAATCCCATCTAAGTTATATTGTTTAATAATACGAGTGAGTGAAGAAACAGCATTAGATACCCATGAATCAACCGAAGTAGCAGTAAAATCAACATGCTTGTTTCCCACTGTGTCCCCACCTATACTTAAGGCAACTTTCACGTTAGAGTGTTGGCGTTTGATTGAAAGAACTTGAGATGGGCTAAGATTATCGTAGTCCCAAAACACATTAAAGATTCCATTCGTGGGTTTGGGAGATGACCCGGTCGTGTAATCAATGGCAAAAGAGAGAAGGAAATGAACTTGAATATTGGGGTTTACGGGTACATCAGAAAAACGAACGTTTTCAAAGTTTGCACCTATGTATTCACGGAATACAATAGCTAGTGTAACGATTCGAGGGTTATGAGCATGAAGAGCTATAAGAGCGAAAAAAAGCTTCCAATAGTTCATTGCTATATGTGTTTATGAGTACTTCATCAACTTTCTTGCTACACATATATATACTAGCTTCAAGTACAACATCATCAAGACTTTTTCCAACTAAACCACAAGTAAACTACGGTGTAGTATGCATTTAAATGAAATAAAAGTCATTTCTTTCGTGTCCCTTTAGTGTAGATTATAGTGCTTGCAATATTTTTACTTTTTGTCAGGTTTTGATATGTGTTTTATACGATAGCGACGATGGCAGTGAGCTAGCTAGTTGCATTTTGAAAAACCGAATGGAGTTGGTAGAATTTGTCAGCATGCTGTTAGAAGAGAACGTAGCTTGAAAGTTTCTCATATTCTTTGCCTTTAGATAAGTATTCATCACTAAAGTACTACTATGATACAAAACATACTATTTCAAATAAAAAATAAATGTAATACTTTGAAAATTTAGGGATAAGTATTTGTAAATGTAATAATCTTTACTCAAAGATCTATAGTATGTATACAACTTAAGACGCTTATATATATTGTGTGCATCAAACTTTCAATAATCTTTTGTATATGTATTGGATTGTAATTTTGATGATGTGTCGTCAATGACGGAGCTTGAGCACTAAATCAAGGGAGCCAAAATGATTCAAGTAGAACATATATTCTCTTAAGTTCAAATAAAGCATCCATTAAATTCAAATAAAGCAAATACAATGATTAACGATAAACAAAATATACTACAACTCAGCTCGACGACCCTTAAAGGCCGGTTCTTAAACTCATCAACTACCGACTCAAAATAACTCCCTAGAGTTTCCGACACTCTCAACAATATTTGAAAGCTCAACAGGACTTACAAGATTATCCGCCTCAAGGCCGGTTTTTAAACTCATCAACTACCGACTCAAAATCAAACATTTCCGAAACCGGATGTGTCAAAGATGAGTCCAGTTAAACTTTCAATCAAACCATATGCCTCAAATTTTAAAATTTTTATTTTCTACAAGGATTCATCATAGCTCGGAAATAGTAGAAACTACTTTTTACATCAATTGAACTAATAAAACTAACCATAAAGATTAGAATATTTATGATATTACTTCTAACATCATTTGAACTAACAACGTAACATAATCATATATTCTTATATCACAATTTCAAATATACATTATTCATATATTAAAGCTTGAAGACAGGAGACATATTATATAACTAAAATAATCAATTTCACCATATAAGTTATTTAATGGATCGAAATATTAAAATTGAATGATAAGTTATGTATGGATCGAAATATAAGATAATTATAAAAATAAACCTTGATTTCATGATGGAAGTTAAGAAGAAGAAATATGGGTATAGATGATAATATGGGTATAGAATGCATGTATGCAATAATCACTTCCGCTCAGGTCGAGGCTGCCACTCGGCCCTAAGACGGATCAAAGAAGAGTGGGGAACCTCTCGCTGGTTTTTGGAATTCGACATCAGGAAGTGTTTTCACACCATCGACCGACATCGACTCATCCCCATCTTTAAGGAAGAGATCGGTGACCCCATTGTTTACTTTTTGTGCCGAATAAATTGTCCGAACGATAAAAATGACAATTTTACCCCTCAGTTAAATGCGATAAATATCTGTTTCAATCAGTCTAGTTTCACACATGTGTGCGTATATGTGTATACTACCTCCGTCCCAAAATTATTGTCCACCTTTCCTTTTTGGGACGTCTCAAAATAATTGTCCACTTCCCATTTCAACCAATAAGAAGAGACTTTAGTGAGTGCAAATTCTATTTGAGTGGTTGAAAACTGTTGTGGTCCCACTTTTATTAAACTGTGTGCTTTTTGTTGGTGGACAATAATTTTGGGACGGAGGGAGTAATATTTTTTATATAGAACGCAATTACAATT
This sequence comes from Pseudognaphalium luteoalbum, assembly GCA_963422505.1. Taxonomy (NCBI): domain Eukaryota; kingdom Viridiplantae; phylum Streptophyta; class Magnoliopsida; order Asterales; family Asteraceae; genus Pseudognaphalium; species Pseudognaphalium luteoalbum. The sequence goes on along the minus strand of OY730196.1, from coordinate 62,419,468 downwards.
ACGAAAGAAATATATATAAACGATCAGATAACGTTATTGTAAATAACTAAATGATACCAACTACATAATTCATACGTTCCAACTTGATTCATCAGCATCATTATAATATTCAAATCGATCCTCAATAAACTTTAATATACTAATAGAAAGTGGAACTGGAATGTTACGTGTAACATAAAAACAAGAGTAAGACAAAATTACACGGATCGTCTAAGTGGTTTGCTCTAAATAACACTCCTCGTCGCTGTGCTTTTTTTACGTAGATCATCCATGTTGTAATTTTTTGCGTGTATAGTCCTTCTGTTTAACGAGCGTTAGTTTATTCCATTAAAGGACCTTGAGTATAACAATATTAATGATATATTATGTATTTTTAAAATTTTAAATATATAAATTTATTAAATATTCTTTTCAAATTGAATTAACTAATGTAATACCATACTAAATTTTTCAATTCAATTTAACCATTTTTATGTTCTTTTAATTAAAAATATTTTGTGTTTGAGAATAAAGATGATCAACTTAATTATTCTAGTTTGTGTAAATAATTTCATCTACATTAATTCACCAAGAATATCATTAAAATCTTCACATAATTACTACCAATAACTTTCACATTTGATCACATTTATTTTCATCGATAAATACACATGTATTAATCGTTTCCTAAATTTATCAAATTTGAAAATTATAAAATAAAACAAAAAACAAAAACAAATATGACAAACTTATCTCAAACTTTGAAACAACTAGACCTAGATCGAAAAAAATTCACAAAATCAACACAAATAATTAAACTTGAAAACGTTAACAAGTATATGAATTCAACCATATATAGAGATGTAGATACTGAAAATGAACACCAAAGCGCCATTGGCCTACCGATATCGTGGCAACCTATCAACCTAAGATAGTTGCTTCCATTCGTGGGTTGGACTTTGTGTAGATATTTGTGAAAATTATATTTATTCGTGATATGGGTGTGTAAGTAAGATACTGAAAAAGAACACATGATATGTTTAATCGAAACTAAAAGAAACAAGTTGATCATTTCAATAGTCACAATAAAAAAAATAACTATTAAAAGACTCGACTAAAAAAAATTAAATTGAATTGAAAAGTTTATTAAAAAAAACCTTAAATAATTTCACCTAAAAAATGCATTATATTATTTCCATATTTAAAAAAAAAAATTTACACGAATAGTTTATGCCATTAATATTGTTACACTCAATGTCCTTTAATGGAATACACTAACGCTCGTTAGACAGAAGAACTATCCACGCAACAAATTGCAACCACATGTATAATCTACGTCCAAGAAAAAGGACAAGGACGGGGAGTGTTATTTAGAGCAAACCACAAGGACGATCCATGTAATTTTGTCCAAGAGTGATGATAAGTAGGACTACTTAGGTAGACCTAAAACTAAACCTAATTTTCTGAATTGGTTGAATTTTCTCTATCTCATAATCTCATCCAATCAATTTTTCATATGTACCAATCAAAATTTTAGGCCAGTATTTAGGTCAACCAATTTAGTCCTCCCAATCATTTTTCTAAAAACATAACAATAGATAGATAAGGGTAACAATTGAAAAAGGGGGAATAAATATAACACCCGTTACAATTTCAAGATTTTTTTAAAATACCGGAAGCGCATATTTAATAAACACATCATAGATTGCATATAATTCAAGCAAAAGCTGCAATCCAGTGTACAAAATCCTTAAAGTTAATTTACCATAATAATTACAACATTAAGTCTAAGTGTTATGTAAATCCAAAACATATTGTTGCACCATTAACATGAATTTAAATTCAGAGTGAGCCATCAAACATTCCATCAACCCAAACTTCTTGAGACCCACAATCAAAAGCTTATCTGCAAGAAGTAATGAGGGGGATTAGCACAAATTTAAGTGAATAGATCTCTAAGTATCAACCTAACTCAGAATAACAATTGTTTACAGCTAAGCATCATAAACATTTAACTTCAAAGAGGATCGGTGGTCCTTGAGGTACCCTCTTGCCGTAGTGGCCCCCAAGTAACACTTAAAACCAACTAAAGGCCAAACAGTGGTTAAACCAATAGTTTGGTACTAATACTACATACAACATAATTACAATAAACAACACATGTACAAAGCACTTATGTAGTTCAAAGTAATAGTACCCAAACCCAATCCATATTGACCTCCGACATTCAATTAGTTCACAACGATCATGGTAATATACATATATAAGATACAATCAATATATAATAATAAACCAAGTTTACCGGTTGTAACCATGTTGTTACAACTAATTTAGACTGAAAGTCCAAGATCCACTCACCCTTGACAATCACAACCTCCATTCAGAGACCTTATTTTACTGAGTCTTTGGTTTATTTGGGAACACAATCAAATCCCGAATTAGTATCTTATTATAATTTATTATAACCTACTCAAGCATATAAGGTCAAATATGTGTACATAACATACTACCAATATTATTTAAATATCACATGTATACAAGTTACATGTTATCAAATATGTCAAATTATAACATGCAAACGCGATCCGGGCTAGGTAGGGTGGGATCGCGTTGCCCAGTTAAAATCCTTCTGTTACCGTTTTACACTGTGGAACGCGATCCGGGAGAAGGGTCTGGATCACGTTCATATGACCAAATTCTATTGTAACCAAAATGTGCTTGCAAACGCGATCCGGGTTATGGAGCTGGATCGCGTTCCAAAGAGCAAAATCAGTTTGACTCAAAATAACATTGCATAACGTGATCCGGGCTAGGGAACTAGGATCGCGTTCAGCTGAACAACACCGACTGACCCAAAATAACATCGAGGAACGCGATCCGGCCAAAGAAGTTGGATCACGTTTATGTGTTTTTCAACAACAAAACCCAGACCTGCACAACCCTTTACAAATCCAAACTCGAATTTAACAAAATCAAACCCCACAAACTCAGTTTTTATCAATCAAATACATCACAATACACTTAGAATCATCATATAACAATACAACAACATGCAATACTCACTTTCCTTTTACCTAACATTATTCACTTGATTTAATAAAACCCATTTGATACATTCATACATGAAGCAAAGGAAGAACAAGAAGATGATAATGATTCAATTAGTATCAGTAACAACACTCAATCAAGCATAATCTTAAACTCATGCATCAATTATCCACCTACTTTCAATCAATTGAGAAATTAGAGATAATGTAGGTAGCTTACAACAAAATGGAGAAAAGAAATGAGCTTGATGTAGAAGATGATGAAGAATTCAGTTATAAACTTAAAAATCTCAGCTTCACAATTGATTGAATCAAATTATAAGTTTCTTAGTGAAAATGTGTGAGTGTTCTTAAGAGTGAAAAGAGAAGTCTGAGGAAATAAGAAAGTTAGGTCGACCTCACCATCCAAATTCAAGTATAAGTGGTGAAATATTATACCCGTTTTAAATCTATTGTCTGGAACCTAAAACCATTTTGCGAGATAAAATATTTTATTTTACCGATAACTAAAATTATTTAAAACAAGTAATAATTTATTAATCACAATGAGTTATTTAACCAACTAACCTATTTATTTCAATTATCAAAATAATATCAATTTTTGATAAATACAATTAAATAACCAATTAAAATAAGGAAAATACCATATTTCTTCTAGACCCATAAAGAGGATGTTACAAATCTTCCCTCCTTAAGGAGATTTCGTCCCCGAAATCTCGCCATGCCCAAAAAGACTAGGATATCGCGCCCTCATGCTAGATTCGGTCTCCCATGTAAGGTTTGGTCCCAAACTATGATTCCACTTAACTAGTACCATAGGAATATCCTTCTTTAGAAGTTTAGTCACCTTACGGTCTACTAACTCTATGGATTCTTCTACAAGTCTTAGACTTTGGTCAACACGTAAATCTTGCAATGGAAGAACTTTGAGTTGATCCTCCACATTGCATTTCCTTAAATAGCACACATTAAAAGTATCATGAATACCCGCTAACTCAGGAGGAAGATCTAATGTCACTGTTTGATCATTAACTACTTGTCGAATTTTAAACGGCCCAATATACCTAGAAGCAAGTTTACCACGTTTACCAAAATGAATGACACCCTTCTAAGGCAAAACTTTCAAATAAACCAATTCACCTACAACAAAAGTAACTGGGCGATGACGTGGATCGGCATACTGTTTCTGTCTATCATGGGCAGCCTTCAATTTCTCACGAGCAATGGACACCTTATCTGCAGTAATCTGAACAATATCCGGACCCGCAAACTGTTTCTCACCCGCTTCTAACCAACAAGTAGGTGTTCTACAATGACGCTCATATAACATCTCATACAGAGGCATACCAATACTCGAATGATAAGAATTATTATACGCAAATTCAATCAACGGTAGGTGTGAATCCCAAGACCCACCATATTCCAACACTGTGCACGCAACATGTCCTCCAAAGTTTGAATGGTGCATTCAGACTGACCATCCGTCTGAGGGTGATAAGTTGTACTCAAGTTGATTCTGGTACCCAATTCACGCTGCAAGCTCTGCCAAAAACTAGACACAAATCGAAAATCTCTATATGAAATGATAGACAATGGAATTCCATGCCTCGAAACAATCTCCTTGATGTATAATTGTGCCAATTTATTCAAAGATGCCATCTCACAAGTGGCAAGAAAGTGAGCACTCTTAGTTAATTAGTCCACGATCACCCAAATCATATCATTACCCTTAACTGTCCGCGGAAATTTAGTTACAAAATCCATAGTGATGTGTTCCCACTTCCACTCAGGTATCTCAAGTTGTTTCAAAGATCTATAAGGTTTCTGGTGCTTGGCTTTAACTTGAGAACATATATGACAAGATTCTACAAATCGAGCAACATCCATTTTCAGAGTAGGCCACCAATACAACAGTTTCAATTCGTTATACACCTTCGTACTACTTGGATGAATCGATAACCTAGATTTATGAGCTTCCATCAAAATCACATCTCGAAGTCCACCAAGCAAAGGAACCCAAACTCGAGATTGAAAAGTCTTTAATCCACGAATAAAATCTCGGATTTCAAATTAAGATCCATCAATGCCTCCAACTGTGCGGTTTTTAATTGGTTGATTAAATCCAATGAAACCTCTAATCACATAAAACAAACCATTTCAGATTTTCCTTTTCGGCTTAACGCATCCGCCACAACATTGTTTTTATCCGGGTGGTAACGAATCTCACAATCATAGTCCTTGATTAATTCCAACCATCGCATTTAACGCATATTGAGCTCTTTTTGGGAGAACATATACTGTAGACTTTAATGATACGTACCAATAACACACTTAGTGCCATAAAGGTAGTGTCTCCAAATTTTCAAAGTGAAAACCATAGCCGCAAGTTCCAAATCATGGGTGGGGTAATTTTTCTCATGAGGTTTCAATTGACGCAAAGCGTATGCAATGACACGGTCTCGCCGCATCAATACACAACCCAATCCCGTAGAAGAAGCATCACAATAGATAATAAAATCCTCGGATCCTTCAGGTAATGCTGAAACCGGAGCCTGACATAACAGTTGTTTCAATGTTTGAAAAGCCAATTCCTGTTGATCACTCCACTGAAATTTCATATCCTTTCTAGTTAGCTAAGTCAATGGGCCTGCAATCTTAGAAAAATCCTTTATAAACTTTTGGTAATAGCCCGCTAACCCAAGGAAACTCTTAATTTCGGAAGCATTCTTAGGAGCATCCCAATTCATAACGGCCTCAATCTTAGATGGATCAACCTTAACCCCATCTTTGCAAATGATGTGTCCAAAAAACTGTACCTCCCGAAGCCAAAACTCGCATTTGGAAAATTTAGTATACAATTGTTCCATTCTCAAAATGTCAAGAACCTAACGCAAGTGTATTTCGTGATCGGATTCAGTTTTAGAATACACCAAAATATCATCAATAAACACAATAAAATACTTATCGAGAAAAGGTCGGCATACTCTATTCATCAAATCCATAAAAACTGCGGGAGCATTAGTCAATCCAAATGGCATAACAAGAAACTCGTAGTGACCACATCTAGTGCGAAAAGCAGTCTTAGGGATATCCTTCTCACAAACCCGCACTTGATGATAACCCGAGCTCAAATCAATCTTAGAGAAATAACAAGATCCTTTTAATTGATCAAATAAATCATCTATTTGAGGCAAAGGGTACTTATTCTTAACGGTTCTCTTATTCAACTCCCTATAGTCAATACACATAGGAAAGGTGTCATCCTTCTTTTTAACAAACAACACAGGTGCACCCCATGGAGAAGAGCCGGGCCTAACAAAACCCTTATCTAACAACTTTTGAATTTCACTTATCATTTCATGAATTTCTGAGGGAGCTAATCTATAAGGAGCCTTAGCTACAGGAGTAGAACCAGGGATTAAATCGATTTTATATTCTACTTCTCTAATAAGAGGTTAGCCAGGAAACTCATCGGGAAAGACATCCGAATATTCAGAAACTATCTGAATATTAGAAACAGTTTTCTTTTCTAATTTAGCATCAATAACATAAGTCAAGTACGATTCACACCCTTTAGCTAGAGATTTTTTAGCTTTCATCATCGAAATTAAAGGAATACTACTCTTCTCCCGTTCTCCCCGAGCCACGACATATGACTCATCTGAGATTGGAATTTTTACCAAGTTCTTATGACATTCTATATGGGCTTTATTCTTACTTAACCAATTCATGCCCAAAACCGCATCAAAACCCGGAATAGGCATTAATAGAAAAGAAACATGGAAACTATGGCCCTCAATCAATATGCTAGCTCTTGTCACCGATGTGGTAACCTGAACCATTTTACCATCTGCTACCTCAACCTCAATAGGATTTGTAATACAAGCTGGAGTCAATTTCAGTCTATCACAGAAAAGCATAGATATAAAAGAACAGTTGGCCCCTGAATCAAATAGAACACTTGCTGGTACAAAATTAATAAGAAAAGTACCAGTTATGACATCCTCTGTTCTGACAGCTTCATCAGCTGTCATTTGAAAAGCCCCGCCAGTCGCTGATGGTGGATTCTTTCTTTTCTAGCCAGAAGATGAAGACCCTCCGACCGTACCCATTCTTTGATTACTCGCCTCAGTACATTGACCCGATCGGTGACCTTCCTTGTGGCAATTCCAACACACATGCTTAGGGAATGTACAATCTTTGACATCATGCCCAAACTGACCACACTTGACACATCTAGCCGTTTGTGGAGTACATGGCCCTGTATGCTTAGCCTTACAAGTATGGCACCAATTTGCTTTGTCCACTATACCACCACTTTGTTTCTTGCTTTGAGGAGACTCATGCCATCTTTTCTTTCCTTGATTTGCCGAGGAATCACCTTTGGATTTCGAAGAAGATCTATCTTTTTTTTTTTCAAATCATGAGCCCGAATATCACTATCCACGGAATGGGCTAATTCAAAAGCTTGGGTAAGAGAACCCGCTAATCTCACAGTTGTCCGATATATATTTGCCAACATCCCAACAAAATGGTCAATCTTAGTCCTTTCATCCGGAACCCATTGTTGCACGAACCTTAACTTTTCAAAAAATTGAGAAATAAGTTGTAACACCCGCCAAATTAGGACTAGTAATTCGCGCCTAATTCTCTGTTAATACATGTAATTAGTTCCGTGTTAGGCTAATTAACGTATCTATATATATATTGTTGAATATATACAAATATACGATTTGATTAAATCGTACGCTCTTTAAATCGAATACAATTCGGTTCATTTAAATACAGACGTTGGTGAACATTTTTTTTACTAAATAGTGTAACATTATTTAAAAACACTATTATATCACAAATATTATTTTGATAATATTTCATAACTATTTCGTATCGTACGAACAAAGTCTACGCGCTAAAATGTTAAACGTGCAAACAACCGAAGTAAAGTTAAAGTTACAAATTATAACTCAATTATTAAGTATTTGATGAAACACTTCAAGTATAATCTTGAATAAATATTCGTATTCTAAAACTTATAATTAAACGTAATAAAATAATTATTTAACGTTTAAACAACCAAGAAAACGAACACCGCACGAAGCGCAAATGTGGGGGATTAAAAAGTTGGAGAGACCACATAGTGGAGGACTCCCCAAGCCGGCCCAACACCCCCCACTTTTCCCCTCCTTTCTCATTTTTCACTTACACCATCTCTCTCTCCTTCTCATTTCCTCTCAAATCCCCACACCTACACCCAAACTCCCTCTTTGCTCTCGAATCGCAGCAGCCGAAACCACCGAAAACACCGAAAACACCACTAAAAATCGTTCATCATCATCATCATCAAGAACAAGCCCAAGGATCAACGTCATCTTCCTCATCTTCTCCATCTCCATTTTCATCAAAAAAGTAAGGTTTTACTCACTCTCTCTCTAGAAGTCGTTTCTCTTTCTAGAAATTACTAAGATATTGTGAATATACATGTTAGAAGCTTTTTATAACATCAAAACGCCCAAAAATCGAACTAAAACTCATTTTTAAAGCTTAAAATCGCTGAACAGCCAATTTCGCAAGCTGAGATCCAATCTCGGTTCGGTTCGCAACCTCGGTTCGGTTCACAACCTCGGTTCGGTTCGCAACCTCGGTTTGGTTCACAACCTCGGTTCAGTTCGCAACTTCGGTTCGCAACCTCGGTTCGGTTCTCAATCTCGGTTCGGTTCGCGGTCAACCCTGGTCAACATTTTTCAGCACTTTAAAATTTACTTAAAAGGGGCACCAAATGATGATAATTAATTAATATGATATTAAACCAATACAAGAACAGTTAACACACATTTTTATAAGTATACAAATGAATCGAAACATAATAATAATGTTTTTGAGAATTATTATTACACATCGTCACCAACAGGCCGTACACGTTTTCAAAACATAACCAAATCAACCAAATCGTAGTAATTTGAACATTATAGTTGGACAAACAACTACAAAGGTAGTCTTTTAAGATGTGAAATCGATTAATAACCATCGCGTGTCGTGGACACCCTCAGGTTACAAGTCTTCGGACATCAATTCACAGCTAATCAATTCAAGTTTATTTTGATAAACACTCAAGGCTCAGGTGAGTCTCATGGCCCCTCTTTTTACTGTTTTACTAGGGGTGTGATACATTGCTCTGTTTTTAAGACGTGAACGTGAGTACATATTTCAATATACTACATGAGTTGTTTTCAACTAATCAAATCAAAGTCCTCTGTCAGTATAGTCTGGTAATACGAAAGTAGCGTGAATATTAGTATATGGTACCATATAGGATTGACCCACCTCGTCTGGGTTAGTCGCGCTAACCTCTGGAACGGACGTACTAATATTTGGGAAAACGAGTGTAGATTAGGCACTCGTGGAGGCACCTCGCTCGGAATTCTCTATATGGGACCCGACCCTCGAGTTAAGCTCAGACTATGCGCTCATGGTTGTATACATTATCTGTAACTTTATTTGATGGATGCAAATCAATACTTAAATCTTGCGGTTCATACAATATTATTTGATACTCAAACCTGTGAGCTCACCAGCGTTAGCTGACCCATTTTAGCATGTATCACAGGTACTCAGCAGTAGATTTGGACTGCCCATCAGGATGCATCTTAGCTCGAGTCTTCATGCAAACTTCAGAGATTTCATTGCATTATTAGATTTTGTATAACTAATTATGTACTTAAATCTCTCATATTACGAACACGAGCTATGTACGAGTTCAAACTGTTGTAAACCTTTTAATATTAATATATTTTGTTAAAACGACGCATATAGAGTCGTTTGCTATATATCTGTGTGCTTTGATTATTGATTAGTAACACCCAAATTATGCTTCCGCAAAACATTAAATTTGGGGGTGTTACATAAGTTCTTCCATGGTCATATTATCCGTCAAAAGCATATCCATAAACTCATGACGAATACGAGTCATATTAAAATCTGAACAGTATTTCTTGCAAACCTCATTGTAAAAATCAGGCCATCTAATAGATTCCTTCTGTTGTGGTGTCAAATGTGATGTAATAGAATTCCACCAACCCATTATCGGACCATTCAACAGTTGAACCGCATATGGAACTTTAATCTCATCCTCACACCGACAGACCTCAAACTTTCTTTCCACATCCCTTAACCAGTCGAGTGTGACCGAAGGATTGGTGCTACCACAATATTCAGATGGTCCACTAGATTTGAAAGTCATAAAAGAACATAATTTAGGTTTTTGATGTTGGGATGACCGGACTTGTTGATCAAGCAAGGATTGTTGTTGTAAACCTTTTAGTTTCATTACTTCCTCCTCTAACTATAAGACATAATCATCTCGATTTAAATCACCCGCTGAAAAAGAAGTACCATACTGATCTCGTCTATCAGTAGGGTTTTCTGAAGGAGTAATTTCCACTCTAGAAACGTTGTTGGGAGTATCGGTCGGATGTTCATTATCTGCCATATCTGCAAGATCACAACATTTCACAACTTGTTAATTGTTGGTACCTACATCCTAACTAATTCTCCTATCATAGCTAAATCCCACACCCTGGAATGTCTGACTAACACAAATAGGTTTGGGATTGAACACCTAACACATGCTCAATTCAGCCAAACCTATGCTCTGATACCAATTTATAACACTCGTTACAATTTCAAGTGTTTTTTTTTTATTTTAAAATACCGGAAGCGCATATTTAATAAACACATCATAGATTGCATATAATTCAAGTAAAAGCTACAATCCAGTGTACAAGATTCTTAAAGTTAATTTACCATAATAATTACAACATTAAGTTTAAGTGTTATATAAATCCAAAACATATTGTTCCACCATTAACATGATTTTAAATTCAGAGTGAGCCATCAAACATTCCATCAACCCAAACTTCTTGAGACCCACAATCAAAAGCTTAACCTGCAAGAAGTAATAAGGGGGATTAGCACAAAGCTAAGTGAATAGATCTCTAACTATCAACCTAACTCAGAATAATAATTGTTTACAACTAAGCATCAAAAACAATTAACTTCAAAGAGGATCGGTGGTCCTTGAGGTACCCTCTTGCCGCGGTGGCCCCCAAGTAACACTTAAAACCAACTGAAGGCCAAACAGTGGTTAAACCGATAGTTTGGTAGTAATACTACATACAACATAATTACAATAAACAACACATGTACAAAGCACTTATGTTATTCAAAGTAATAGTACCCAAACCCAATCCATGTTGACCTCGGACATTCAATTAGTTCGCAACCATCATGGCAATATACATATATAAGATACAATCAATATATAATAGTAAACCAAGTTTACCCGTTGTAACCATATTGTTACAACTAATTTAGACTGAAAGTCCAATATCCACTCACCCTTGACAATCACAGCCTCCACTCAGAGATCTTATTTTATTGAGTCTTCGGTTTATCTGGGAACACAATCAAATCCCAAATTAGTATCTTATTATAATTTATTATAACCTACTCAAGCATATAAGGTGAAATATGTGTACATAACATACTACCAATATTATTTAAATATCACATGTATACAAGTTACATGTTATCAAATATGTCAAATTATAACATGCAAACGTGATCCGGGCTAGGTAGGGTGGGATCGCGTTGCCCAATTAAAATCCTTCAGTTACCGTTTTACACTGTGGAATGCGATCAGGGCGAAGGGTCTGGATCGCGTTCACAAGAGCAAATTCTATTGTATCCAAAATGTGCTTGCAAACGCGATCCGGGTTATGGAGCTAGATCGCGTTCCAAAGAGAAAAATCAGTTTGACTCAAAATAACATTGCATAACAAGATCCGGGCAAGGGAACCAGGATCGCGTTCAGCTGAACAAAACCGAATGACCCAAAATAACACTGAGGAACGCGATCCGTGCAAAGAGGCTGGATCGCGTTTCTGTGTTTTTCAGCAACAAAACCCAGACCTGCACAACCCTTTACAAATCCAAACTCGAATTTAACTAAATCAAACCCCATAAACTCAGTTTTTATCAATCAAATACATCACAATACATCTAGAATCATCATATAACAACACAACAACAACATGCAATACTCAATTTCCTTTTACCTAACATTATTCACTTGATTTAATAAATCCCATTTCATACATTGAAGATGATAATGATTCAATTAGTATCAGTAACAACACTCAATCAAGCATAATCTTAAACTCGTGCATCAATTATCCACCTACTTTCAAACAATTGAGCAATTAGAGATAATGTAGGTAGCTTAAAACAAAATGGAGTAAAGAAATGAGCTTGATGAAGAAGATTATGAAGAATTCTGTTATAAACTTAAAATCTCAGCTTCAGAATTGATTGAATCAAATTATAAGTTTCTTAGTGAAAATGTGTGAGTGTTCTTAAGAGTGAAAAGAGAAGTATGAGGAAATAAGAAAGTTGTCGACCTCACCATCCATAAGTGGTGAAATATTATACCTGTTCAAAATCTATTGTCTGGAACCTAAAACCATTTTGCGAGACCAAATATTTTATTTTACCGATAACTAAAATAATTTAAAACAAGTAATAATCTATTAATCACAATGAGTTATTTAACCAATTTACCTATTTATTTCAATTATCAAAATAATATCAATTATTTATAAATACAATGAAATAACCAATTAAAATAAGGAAAATACCTTATTTTTTCTGGGCCCATAAAGAGGATGTTACAATAAAATGGCCAGATTGGGACAACACCCTTTTGGTGAATGACCGAATAATCTATTGGGAAAGATGGACTCAATGGATAAGTTGCAAGTAAATAGCCTAGTTTGATGACCGAATAATCTAATTTTGCTATTAAGTCCATTAATGCATAAGTAAACAGACTCATACTATTTCAAATAAAAAATAAATGTAATCTACCGAAATTGTAGGGATAAGTGTATATGTAAATGTAATTAACTTTAGTAATAAATCTGTAGTATGTATACAACTTAAGACGCTTGTATTGTGTGCATCAAACTTTCAATAATCTTTAGTATGTATTGGATTTTAATTGTGATGATGTGTCATTTATATAATGTGTAACGTGTCATCCATATAACTTTTATTGAAAGTTCGATACATACAATACAAGCATTTTATGTTGGATACATACTATAAACTTTTCAGTAAAGTTAAATACATTTACAAATACTATTCTCATAACTGTAGCAACCGCGGAAAGAACCTTTTCGAAACTTAAGTTGTTGAAATCATATTTGCGTTCTACAATGTTACAACAGAGGCTTAACGGATCGGTAATGATAGCAATTGAGAATGATCTATTAGAGATGTTGATTATAAATGTTTAATCAACACTTTTGCTTCGAAGAATGCTCGGAGAATGGCTCTTTTTAGAGAAGAGTGAAAATTGTAAGTTTTCCCGATTTATTAGATAATGACTTCGTATTTTTGTAACTTTATATAATTGTCGTAATATTAGTACATTTTTCTATATATATGTTTGACTATATTTTTTGTCGATTCGAGACCTTTTTTTTTATATTGCACGGGGCCTCCCGAATTCATTTGCTGGCCATGGCAATATAAGCTTAGTTCCTAGTCCCTACGATAAAATGAAAGTTTAAACAACTAAACTGTCAGCTCAGCGCAACATTTGCAAGTCTTATAAACAATCTATGATGACATGAAAGACTTCACTTTTACTATGAGTCTCACATTCAATAATATACCTTTATTATATACCTAAGCCAAAAACCAAAACAAAAAAAAAAGCTTTCGTGCGTATGGTGTTCTAGGGGAAGTTCCGTCATTGACACAAAGGTGTGACATTGGTAGGGAGTGGTGTAATAAATTCGATCATTTTTTTTTTTGATAAAATGGTGGAATAGTATCTACATAAGCTAAAGTTTACTCATTCGTATTGTATATAATCTAAATGAACAATGAACAAGTATCAACAATTATGACATCATTTGTTGATTTTTTTTCCTTTAGACCGGTTGATTAGTAAAAGTTAGTGGTCCCTCAACCAGCAGTGACATCCAATTGAGCAGTATGCGGGGCACGAACCCGCCTAGTTAGCACCCTAGGGGGAAAACCGTCACTGGAGAGACTTGAATCCAAGACCTCTTCAATAGAGAAACAACCCCTATCATTTGTTGAATTTTAACTATTCACATTACCAGTGTATATATTCAAAAATATTACTCTATCTAGGACACCAAGTTATAAGATTCTTTACTAACTATATGTTGGGACATGTTTGTGTGACAACAGTTTTAGCTTGAAATAGTATATTGATAGTAATCAAGTTTGTACATTGATCCTATATATATAAGTATTCGATATATAAGTATTCGATAGTAATCAAGTTTGTACATTGATCCTAAATATAAATAATATTAGTTTTGTGGTTAGTATTGTTGTTAAATATATAAGTATTCGATAATAATATAAACTGCGGAATGAAGCTGCGATGTGAACTGAGCAGTCAGTTCGCAAGGTAGTAACTGAACCAAGTCTGTTCGCTGGGCTTATGGGCTGCGAACTGAGTCAGTTCGCAGAAGCCACGACCTGCGAACTGAACCGAATATATATGTAATTTTGGTTTGGAAAACCCTAAGATTTTTAATCAGCGAATTTAGTTTTTCAGCAAACAAACCCTACGAATTTCTAAGTATATATTCGTGTGTTGACAATCAAGATTAAAGTTAGTTATACTTCTGTTAAAAAAAAAAAAAAATCTCTAATGGGATGGATGTCGTAGTAGTATATTATACTTCTGTTTACTTGCAATATAAAAGTAATTAAAAACTTGTTACAAATTATTTAATTGAATAAAAACACCACAACATATAGGATCATATAACTAACATTTGAATCGATCTCCTAATCGTAAGGGCTATAGTTATTAGGTTGCAAACTTCTTTTTTAACAGATGAATTAGTGTCAGCACGACCGAGTCTCCTCCTAATGGATATAGATCGAGTCCGAGTCACCTCCTTCTTGTCGTGATCGTCCATGATTAGATAATAACTTAGGATTCCATATTTTTATAATCTTATATACTAGGATCTTTTTGGTTGTTGTGTTTAACAGATAAGTGTATAAGAATATGTTGCCGTGCGTGCTGTCGGTATGGTACTATAATTTGATACCAGTATATATTTATTTATTTAATTTTCTTTATGAACCGCATAATATTATAGAAAAAGACGACCCAACAACCAAGGAGCTAGGGACAAGGGTACAGAGTTCAGAATTTACAACCGATGGCAACAAATTAAAAGACTCACCAAGATTTTTGGGTGTTTGAATATGTGTTTAAGAAGGGATTGCTTGAACCTCAATTATTTAGAATTGTAATCAAATAACTTGTAAGTCCGTATGTATTATGATCGATAACGAGGTTATCTTAAGGTATTAAGGTGTGGAATCCCTTAATACTAAGTTTACGGATTGTAAACGGTTTGTTTCATAATTAGTTAGTGAATTGGTAATCTAATATGCTTTGTATTGATTATAACGGATGTTAATCGATCAATACCTAGCCGTTAGAATGTGTTGAAAGCTCTGGAAAATTGATTTCGTTCGTAATTAGCAAATGACAAAAGTTAATTACGTTTAAAACCTAATTTGTATAAATACCCAATCAGCTCGGCTCGGTTCGCAGCTAATGGGCTCTGCGAACTTACTCAGTTCACAACCCAGCTTAGCCCAGTGAGCTGACTCAGCTCGCCTCGCAGCTCTACCTTGCGAACTCACTCGGTTTGCATCACAGGTGTCAGTCAATATTTTTCAGCACTTATTATTTAACTCTAAAATGTTTACCAACCAACATTTCTCATTTAAAATTCAAAACCAATTTACAAACTTGATTACAATTATCACGAGTCCTATTTCAAGTTAGATCTGTTGTCACAATAACATGTCCCAATAGACTCACCCTTTACAATAGCTCTAGCATCTATGTCTTCAAGTTGTCTTTGATCTTCACTTGTAAATCTTACTTCCAGCATAAATCTTCAATTTTATGCAAAGCTTTACCATTGATTGATAATCTCTAGCAACATCTGTCCAACTTTCAATTGCTGTAATCTTGTTCTTATATAACATCAACAAATCAGCCTTTGACAAGTTCATCAGATGTTTTCTATCATAGATCTTAAAAATCTCTCTTTCTTTTCCTTCAACTTCATCATCTGACTCAAGCATAATAGCTTCTCCATTTATAGAATCTGCTTCCCATCTTTTCATTTTGCTCAAAATATTCTGAGGCATAAGCTTTATCGGAATTTGCTGTACACATTTAACCGCAGGATTGAACTTTCTTTCTCATACGTCTTCCTGTTCTCTTGGTTCTTTCCTCAAGCTTGATCAACCTTCCCTTCCTTGGCTTCAATTTTTCAAAGTTCATAGACCAACCCTCAGTCTTGATAATCTTTTCAACATATCTAGCATATGGATCATTACTAGGATTGTCCATAGTCAATCTCGCCAAGTCACGAATCTCAAAGCAAGGTAAAGAGCTAAATACAACTAACTTCTTCTCAAAGTACTGAACTCCGTCATATCTCTTTATAGCAAAGAATTTCAGTTCTGCATCATAGTACCAACCGATAATACCTCTTTTCGGTTTACGTTTTTGTAGCACCCATTTCTTGGGTCTAGTAATATTTTAATATTTTCTGACTTAGATTTAATATTTAATGTGTCAGAAAATAGTTCCATTGTGTTAATTGAAAATAATTGGGGAAAGAGTCAAATAATTTATTGTGACTAGTAAATTATTGATTGTTTTAAATTAACATAGTTGACGGTAAAATAAAAGCCAATGGTCTCGCAATTGGGTTTTAAGTTTCAGACAATAGATTAAAAAGGGGACAAAACTAGTGTACATATATTCTAATATATGTGTAAAATACATACGAAAACATCACAAACATTCCAGAAATTCGATGAAGCCTGTAAGAAAAATCAAAACCCTAGCTCCAATCTTAAA
Organism: Pseudognaphalium luteoalbum; assembly: GCA_963422505.1. Lineage (NCBI taxonomy): Eukaryota > Viridiplantae > Streptophyta > Magnoliopsida > Asterales > Asteraceae > Pseudognaphalium > Pseudognaphalium luteoalbum. Next base: position 62,402,437 of record OY730196.1, on the reverse strand, counting down.
TCATTAAAATTCATGAAGAATCAAAGCTCTCTTCCTCCTGTTCTGATACGGCCGAACTAAAACAAGCACATGAACAATTCTTGAGTTGTAAAATGAGTCCTTGAGAGAAATTGAAGCTGTAGAACTTCGAATTGAGCTTCAATAACATGGATTAATCATCCCATAATCATTATAAACATCTTGTAAGTGTTAATTCTTGATTTTCATATAAACCTATAAATGAGTTTTTGAGTAATTGATATACTTAGTATGAAGAATATGAAAGTAAGGCTTGTAATCATATTAGAGTTGTTAATTAATGTTAAAATCTTGATTATAAGCTAAGCCCTAAGATAGAAATGAAGAATTTGATATCAGCACATGAAGAAAGTCTGAGTAAAATTGGTTATTCAAGAATTATAGCTTTTGAGCTTAGGATAATGGTATAAACATTGATAGGTATTGTTAATGATGATAAGTAACATGATTCAAGTTGAAAGTTATAAATTTGATTAAGTGTTCTTGAGGTTAATGATGATTATGATGATTATGATAAGTTCGATGAGTTATATGATGAAATTAGTATGATTTACTAATTAGAACACTTAATTGAGAATTAAAGAGTAAAGTTGTAACTTAATTGGTTAAGTATTCCTTAAACCTAGTATAGGGGTTTTGAGGAATTCTTAATGTTTGATGTAAATAACCTTGGTAATGGTTTAATCATGTTGATTAGTAATAACTAAAGTGATTGTGAATGTTGATGTTTGAGGCGATTATTCATAAACTTGGCATGGTAGTGTTAAAGTGATATAAGTTAATAATCATATATATGATTAAGTAATATTTCAAAAGTAGGGATTTGATATTGATAATCGTGAGAATTGTTGAAGTAAACATAGTTGTATGATGTTATATCCACATTGAGACAACTGGCTAACTTGTGTTATTCTGTTGTATTCCCAGATATGGAGAAGACTCGGTGACATTAGACTACTGAGTGGACAACTGAGGTAGTCGGTGAGTGGATCTTTAATCCTCAGTGTTATTTAGTTGTAACAGGTTTGGTTACAACGATTAACGTTAATTATTATTGTTCTAGTTTGCCATGATGATTATGGTTGTTATTAATTATACCGTCGATATACTAATTAGTCTGATGTGTGACCTAATGAATATGTGGATATGTGATCACGTGATATATTTGGCCTTCAGGCATCAGTTGTTAATGAGGTCAACGAGTTGTTGAGTTGATTGGGCTAGTTGGTTATTATGTGAATTACACAGGGTTTTGCTTCATTCGTTGTGTGTAGAACATGTGTTTGAGGATAATAACCATTAGCTATCGGTCTCGTCCGTTATGGCCATACGGATATGGTTGGGTAAGTGTTCTTTGAGAGCCACCGTGGCAATAGGATTTCTCAAGAGCCACCGATCCTCATTATTGAATTTTTATATTGTTGAACTGTTGCATTGTTGAAAAGTTGTATTGTGTACTTATGTGTTTAAGGTTAATTATTGTACACAAGGTTGTTATGCTAAGTTGGACTGTTGATTAATTATTCACTCATTTAGCGTTATGCTAATCCCCACATTAACACTTCTTGCAAGTTATGGTTATAATATGGGTGGGCAAGAAGTTGGACTGGAAGGAATGCTTGAAAACTAGGCATTACTCTGATATTTGATTTGCATAAATCAATGTTATCTTTTAGTTTTGAAATAACACCCATGTTGATGAACTATGATTTATATTAGTTGGATTTTATATGTTGACTAAATGATGTAAATTATTAATAGTTATTTAGACTTGCGCTTCCGATATAGTATATTTAAATGGTTTTAAGAAAAGGGTTGTTATAAGTTGGTATCAGAGCATAGGTTTGGGTGAATTGTACATTATAAGATGTTCAATCCCAAACTTAGATTTGTGTCAAGTCAAACATTCCAGGGTGTAGGATTAGTAGTTGTATGAGAAGGCGGTTATTAAATGTGTACTAACCTATAACAAGATGCAAGATTGTTGCTTTGATTGTAGAGACGGGGGAACATGAGGAACCAACCGGTATTCTCAATGATTCCTCAATATTCGTAGGCCTAAGTGTATCAGGTAATTTTTGATAAGCCTGTTGAATTTAAATAAGCTTGAATTGTTTACTTTGCTAAGATGATTATGATTAGTAGTAAAGTAAATTGAGTCAGACTGATATGAATCCCTAGTTGTGAGTCATTGATGATTATTACTTGTTAATGTGATGATAGGAATATTAATGAGATGTTGGTATATGTAACACCCCCAAATTTACTATTGAGCGGAAGCATACTTTGGGGTGCTACTAATCAGTAAACAAAGCACATAAGATAAAGTGAACGACTCTATATGTATCGTTTACAGTACATTGATATTATAAAAGTCTTACACTGCTATAATAGTTTACAAAATCTCGAGATGTAATGAAAGAGATTCTATGGCATAATTAATTATACAAAATATAGTAATGCATGATAATCTCCTGGTGTTTGCATGAGACTCGAGCTAATGGGCATCCTGAATGAGCAGACCTACTGCTGCTGCGAACCTGAGACACGCTAAAATGGTCAGCTAAAAGTTGGTGAGCTCACAGGTTTGATGATAAAGTATACTGTATGAACCACAAGATTTAAGTATGATGGTTTGCTATTAAGCAAATAAGTAAATGATAACTGATGTATATAACTGCCATAAGCACATAGTCTGAGCTTAACTGAGGTGTCAGGATCACAATCAAGTGCCTGAGTGAGGGTGCCTCTATGCGTGTGCCTAATCAACACACGTATGAACAAATGATAATGCGTCCGTTTGACCAGTCAGTGCTTGCTGACTCGGACGGGGATTGTCAGTCCCATATGGTACCATACACTAACATTCACGCTACAAAGTATTACTAACTATGCTATTGAGGACTTATGATGATTAGATGAATAACTCATACAGAATATAGTGATATTTGATACTTGCGTTCATATGTAAAACAAAACAGGCATGTATTCTCTCCCCTAGAGTAAAAATAATAAAATAGGGGCTATGAGACTCACCTGAGTCTGATTTGATGCTATCAAGCAATAATGACAGTGTACAAGGGAAATTATGTCATCTCCAACGACTAAAACCTGCTGGGCATCCTAGACGCACAAGGTTATAATAATGATTAGATGTCTCAACAGATCATCTATGCTAGTTGTTCATCCAACTAGTAATATCCAACGATTTGATTTGATTAGGTAAAAATTGGAAAAATATGTATGGTCCGTTGGTGAGTTCGAATAATAATTTCAAATTATTATTATTATGCTATTGAAATGATATACTTATAAAGTATATTTGAAGTGTTTAAATGTTGTATCGTATAAGTATTAAAGGTTACGCGATGTTTGATACTTAGTTTGAAAATGAAACTAGTTTGAAAATGAATTATAATTCTTTCATTTTTTTGGCGACACTCTATGGTGACACTTAATTAGTTTTTGGCGACTCTAAGGGGAGTGTCGCATACAATGTGAAATATAGTAATTTTGACGTCACTCGAGTTAAGTGTCGGAAGTATACGTCATTGTCAAAAACGTGGTCAACGGTCTCGTTTTGACCCACAACTTTTACCCAACTCCTAAAATGGTCAAATAACTTTATAAAACTTATCTTTATGTTCTGTGGACCTCTCGAAGTGTCGTTTTCATGATTAGACCAAAACAATCCTTTTTACTTAGGTTTTCCAGATTTCGACTAAACGAACCTCTCGTTTTCTACACCTTTTAGGCCGAATCAAGATCTACCAAAAATCACACATGTTCCCCTATTGGTATAGTTTAAATCTGCACTTTATGGTAATTTTATAAGTTCATTTACTATTTTTAACAAAAATCAACATGAAAGGTGGTCAGATTTGGTCCTAAAACGAATCCAGCTTACAAATCGGATTCTACACAAAAATCTGTGGGTTTCTGAGCCAGGCCAAAGAAGGACTTTTTGTAGTAAACTTTCATATGAAGGTTTGGATATAAGATTCATGTATTAGTTCGGTCTAGAACTAGAGATATGCTAGATTTGGTGAGACGGAATTTTTGGACAGATTCTTGTATATATATGTGTACTTTTTAAAAATGATTTTTAAGATAATATTTGGACATATACTTGTTAAACAAACAACTAAGCATGTATATCTATGAAAAGTAAGTAAATATAATGAAAAGTTTGAGAGTTCCTTACAAAGAAGTGGATGATCTAAGTCGGAAATGAGTAAGATGAGTTCCCCTTTGCTTCTCCTTTCCGTTTCTTCCTTTTCTTTTGGTTTTTCTTTAAGTGTGGTTCTAGATTTATGGTAAATAATGAGGAAAATGATGGTGATTGATGAGTATAGAGAGAGAGCCGAGATACTTAAGAGAGATGAGGTAGAGAACAAATGAAATGAAATGATAAAATGGTTCATGTATGTATGTATGTTTAGTCAAAAAGCAAAACAACAAGATCCTAAAAAAAAGAGGGGTGTTGGCCGGCATTTTCTAGTCAAAAAGGTGGTGATTTTTGTCTAAAATCTTGTCCCCAACAATGATATTATACTCGTGTTCGTTTAGCTGATCGTTTAAACGTTCGATTATATTTTATACGTAGTACGTACGAGTTTTAAATGACGAATGAAGTCTTAATATTTTTGTTAGTAGTATTACTCCTATAATTCTTGAAAACATTTTATAAAATGTTTAGATAACATGTCGGTAATGATTTAGGTGACTGTGTTACGATTAAAAACTTTGTGACGTTTTAACTAAACATTTTGTTAACGGTTTATAGCGTAGTATTTCAAATGAATATTTTTATTCAAAATGATATATTTTACTAAATAAAATATATTTTGACTTTTATTCGATTTGTCGGGCGCGTTTCGCGCGTTTTTATCGTGTATGGGTATTTTTATACGATACGAAATACTTATAGAATATTATCTAAATAATATTTAGAGTTCAATATGTTTATCAAATAATTTCATATTATTTAATACATTTGGTTCGTCAACGTCCATATTAATGGATCGGAATTTTGACCGATATAAAATGACACGATTTAATTAATCATGTTAATGCGTATATATTACAATACACGTAATGATACATACAATTAGCCTAACACAGAACTATTTACATGTATTAACAAAATGATTAGGACCTAATAACTAGTCCTAATTTGACGGGTGTCACATTCTTCCCTTGTTAAGAGAATTTCGTCCCAAATTTAGCTATGAGTCGTGTGAGTGGAGTCGGAGAAAAGATGTGGATATTTGAGTCGCATCTGGTCTTCTCGTTCCGAGGTGAATTCTAGTTCGCGCCGCGAATTCCACCGAACTTTGACGATAGGGATACGACTTTGCTTAAGCTGTTTGACCTCACGATCCATGATTTCCACTGGCGTTTCGACGAAATGAAGCTTGTCATCAATTTGAATTTCATCGAGAGGAATAATGAGCGTCTCATCGGACAGACATTTCTTAAGATGAGAAATGTGAAATGTGGGATGCACGCTATTGAGTTCGAGAGGTAGCTGCAATCGATAAGCCACTGGACCTATCATTTTAAGGATCTCAAAAGGTCTAATGTATTTGGGGCTTAGCTTTCCACGCTTTCCGAATCGGATGACACCTTTCCAAGGTGATACTTTGAGCAATACTCGATCCCCAACCTGAAACTCGAGATGCTTGCATCTCACGTTAGCATAACTCTTCTGACGATCACGTGCGGCTTTCAACCGCAGCTGGATACCAACGATCTTCTTGGTGGTTTCATGAATGATTTCATGACCAGTGAGTTGGCTGTCTCCCACTTCGGTCCAACAGATAGGCGACCGGCACTTATGACCTTATAGTGCCTCGAAAGGTGCAACTCCAATACTGGTATGGTAGTTGTTGTTGTACGAAAATTCGCACAATGGCAGGTGATGTTCCCAATTTGTACCGAAGTCAATTGCGCAGGCGCGGAGCATATCCTCCAGTGTTTGAATTGTGCGATCGCTTTGGCCGTCAGTTTGTGGGTGATAGGCTGTACTCATATCCAAACGAGTACCCAAGGATTTTTGTAATGATTGCCAAAAGTGTGATGTAAAACGGCTGTCTCTATCAGAAATAATTGAGATTGGAACGCCGTGTCGGGATACGATCTCCTTCAAATAGATTCGTGTGAGTCATTCCATTTTTCTGGTTTCCTTGATGGCAAGGAAATGAGAGGATTTGGTGAGCCGGTCCACGATCACCCAAATGGTATCGCAACCGCTTGATGTTCTCGGGAGTTTAGTGATGAAATCCATAGCGATTTGCTCCCATTTCCACTTAGGGATATCCGGTTGCTGTAACATGCCTGAGGGTTTCTAATGTTCGGCATTGACTTTAGAGCAGGTGAGGCACTTGCTGACGTACATGGCAATTTCGGCCTTCATGTTTGGCCACCCGTACATCTCCCTGATGCCATGATACATTTTGTCAGATCTGGGATGTATAGAGTATTTGGACTTGTGAGCTTCATCCATCACCAAGTCTCGTAGATTCCCAAAACTAGGCAACCAAATTCGGTTAGCAAAATACTTGACTCCGTTAGGTTTGGTTTCGAATTGTTTCTCCATGTTGCGCAAGGCCTCATTTTTCAGGTTCTCAGGGTTCAATGCTTCGAGTTGAGCAGCGAGGATTTGAATGATAAGATCATTATGAATGGTAATACTAAGGGCTCTGACTCGAAGTGGTTTGGCGCGTTCCTTTCGACTTAGGGCATCGGCAATAACATTTGCTTTGCCCGGATAGTATTTGATCTCGCAGTCATAATCGGTAAGCAACTCGACCCAGAGGCGTTGCCTCATGTTGAGATCCTTGATAACACGCAAAAAGTCAAGTTTTTATGTGCTATTATCTCACCTTTTTAGCCCAATTATGGATGAAAACATTTGAAATATACATTTTTATACTAAATTTCATAATGATGGCTAAAATATAGACGATACTTCAAGAATCAACCAAAAAGGCTTAAAAACGAGTAAAAAAGAGCATAAACGATCAACGGATTTTCCGTTCACGCATTTGAGCACAATTTAAGCTATACTTGGAATTATGACCTCTAACTTATGTCATTTTCTTCGTTAGGAAAATACGAAAGCGTGGATATAAAGATCGCTCAAAACGGATAAACGACGAAGAAGCTACGCCAAATCGAAGAAACAAAGACCCGATAGGACCGAATAAGGCTGTCCCAGACTGTATACGGCTGGACACAGACCGTATACGACATATGTAGACCGTATACGGCCTGTGCCCAGCTGTATATGGCCCAGTCCACCCGTATACGGTTGGTGCCCACCCGTATTTGCTCCAGTTCACCCGTATACGGCCAAAACCAACCGTATTCCGTGTTCAGGCAATAAAAATCAAATTTTTATACGGCTGTGCGATACGGTTGTGCATTTGGGGGTTGGAATACGGTTGAAGAATACGGCTGCGCGTTTCCTATAAATACAAGGCTTCACCTCAACATTTCATACACACTACAACACTACACATTTCAACAATTCACTCTCTCACTACTCTCTCTCTAGACTTAGGTTTTATTTTTAGTTTTAGTTTCTCTCTCTAGGTTCTCTCTCTAGTCTCTCTCTAGTTTCTCTCTCTAGAAACTAGTGGGAAGATTAGGGGGAGAATCCGTCGATTAGAGAGTTATGTAATTTAGTTCGTAGAAGCTAGCATATGTAATACTTGGGATATTATTTAGCGAAATACAAGTGTTATTCTTGTCGCATTTATTTACCGGTAATATCTATCCATTCTTCTATTAATTTGTCATAATGTTCTTGTTTGATGTTTGTGATTTATTAATGTTGAAAATGTTTATTGCCATGCTTTGTGAGTAGTTACTTGTATGTTTGCCATGATTTGGATTGTTGTAATTAGGTATGATTAATGGAATTATTAAACCTTGTATCTGTCTAAACTTATCATGCATCTAGACCTAGTTACGGATCACCCTTTCCAGTCCTTCACGTGACTATCACTTTAGCTATAGGCCTAAGTTACGGTAGATATGTTATCTGTATGTTTGTACGAATCAATGTTTGTTACTGTAATTAGGCTAAAGTACTGGGTATAGCGATGGAAACACCACTGGTGTAGTACAACCGTGGAAGCCCCGGAAACAGCCGTTGGTACAGCCCTTGTGACCTACCTAGTAACCCTAGAATATGGTCTAGGAACCGTAGAGTTGTGAAAATGCTACAGTACACCGTAGGTCTACCTCTGGTTACAAAGCTGTGGAAATATATCAACTGAAGTACACCGTAATGGTACCTAGGGTTAGTGAACATCTGGAAGAGCTATAGTACATCGTAAACCAACCTCTGGCTACAAAGGCTGTAGAAATGCTTACAGCACTGTACACCGTTATTGTACCTAGGGTTAGTTAGCTATGGAATGGCTGTAGTACACTGTGAACCCACCTCTGGTTACAAGTTATTGTGGAAAATGGTTAGCAGTACTGCACACCGTAAACGTACCTAGGGTTAGCAAGCTGTGGAAGAAGTAAATGCACTGTACACCGCTAGTGTTCCTAGGGATGAATGAATGATCGCAAAGGAGGGCTCTAGATCAAGACGGAAGTATTTGAGCTAATTACCACCTAAGAGAATGAGTCTAGAAATGAAGGTCAAGCCCAACAGTGGTTCAGGATTCCTAAACCCCTAGACTCTACAAAACCGATAGTTTAGAATACAAAGTTAATAATCAGTACACGATTAGATAATAACATTTAGACTTAGGTGTTAAGAAAGGTCAGAATAACCCAAGGGCATTCTGTTACCTTATTCCTGCACCCTTCATGGGTCACTAGTCCTAACCGGATAGTGGGGGGGGGGGGGGGGTTGAGCAGCCTGTTCTGATCATAATCACGATAGCCTAGGTACTCAGTGACATACTGATTTAGAATCCATCTAAAGAAGTAGGGTCCTAGTGTTTACACCTATAGTATACTTGTCTGTTACCTAAATGTGTCCCATAATGAACATCATCACAGTAAAGCACTATTGCAAATCATCGTGAACCACGTCTCCGTCATTGATGTGACTCAAAAAGTCATGTTTTTAAGTACTTATTTCCGTACTTTTTGGACTATTCTCTGTTGAAAACATTTGAAAATAATCATTTATCATCAAAAATCACCAAAGTAGTCTAAATACGAGCGTTGCTACAAAAATCAACTAAAACATCCAATTTACACGCAAACCGAGGCAAAAACAATCACCTTAAATATTCCATTCTTGATTATCCTATCAAGATAGATCTAATTCTTATTTTATGATTCTTCAGGAAAATCCAAGATTGGAGGTGAAACAATCAAGAGAAACGGGTAAAGAACAAAGAAGATGTGCAGTTTGGAAGCCCACCGATCGTCATCCGGAACACGCAAACTTAGTGTCATTAGAAGCGTAACGGAGAAACGAATCCAACAGCGCAAGAATCAAGCAAAACGGACTTCAAACGAAGAAGATACAGACGAACCAAGCAACCGAGAAGTCAACGGAGGCCAAACCAAGCACCAACCCCCCCCCCCTGGGCACCTAGGTACCACATACGGTACCCTAGGTTCCGTATACGGCCCTTTGGGTGCCGTATACGGGGGTGTTTGCCTTGATGGGTGCCGTTTGACCCCCTTGGTCCGCTTGCCCCGTATGCTGCTTTGATGCTTGTATTTGGTGCTTAAAGACTTGTACCAAGGCTTTCACCCTTCTCCTATAAATAGTGACTTCATTTCCACCACACCACACACCTTACACACTTCTCTCTCTCTCTACTTTCTCTCTCTTGCACTACTCTTAGGACTTAGAGGAGAATTGTTCTTGTAGTTAATATAGTTTGTTCTTCTCTCTAGTTTCTCTCTCTAGAGAACTAGAGAGATATAAGTTAGCGGTTAGAGCTAGAGGAAAGTTGTAATTGGGTAATCAAGTTGTAGCAAGGTTATTCAAGTCAGACTGTTGTAATCCTCAGTATTACTCTTCTAATCCGGTGATATTATCTTACTCTCTTACTGTTATAATGTTTACTTTGCATATTATTTCAGTACGATTTATGATTATTGCCATGCTGATTAGCTAGATTAATATGTGATTGTTGGAACGTAGATGTTAGGAATAGGGATGATGTTTAATTAATATGTCTTGTATATGATTGGTAGTTGTTATGATTCATACATGTTTAGACTTATCCTGGATGTAGACTTAATTAATCACCCTTCCTGGTCTCTCACGTGACTGTTGCCTTAGGATAGGATCTGATCAACCCTAACTATGAATACACAGTTATCTCCTATTTGTATGAAACTATGGGATCGCCGTAACACGACTGAATAATTGGTATAGCGTTGGAAATACCACTGGTAGAGTACAAATACGTGGAAGCCAAGGAAATGCCGATGGTTTATCTCACGTGGATTACCTGGAAGCAACCCTTCCAGACACGGGTCTAGGTCTTGTTAAGCCGTGAAAATGCTATAGTAAACCGTTAAACTACCTCTGGTTATAAAGCTGTGTAAAGATACATTAGGTCTTTAAAACACCGTAGATATACCTAGGGTTAGAGTACTGTGGAAACTAAGGACACTATACACTGTACGCATGGCTAGGGATGAACGACCAATGGCAAAGGAGGGTCTAATCCTTGACTGAAGTATTAGAACTAAAACAGATAAAATATGAGTTAGGAAATGAAAGCAAGGATGCCGGCTGTGTTCCCAGATGCTTAAAACCCCTAATCTCTACTTAACCGATAGTTTAACTTATTCAGCATACAACCAGTATTACTCTGTTAAAATTGGATAGACATAGGTGTTAAGAAAAGTCAGTGTTGTGGACTATCGCCTTATTCTTTAACTCCATTTAGAGAGTCGCTTGGTCTCCGAAAGAGATGGTGAGGTGGGTCTGAAGACAGTCCCATCTGATCAGAATCAGGATAGCCTAGAATTCAGTGACATATGCTTTAGGGTTACACCTAAACGTAGGGTCCTAGTGTTTACACCGACCATTTAGAAGATTCTTAGCTAGAGTAATCACCAATCATCAATATAATATCATCCCGAAACCCTAATCGTCAAAGTTTCAGCAATCACTCTCTACCTGCTGCTTATATTCTCGTTTACTTTCCTACATTTTAATTCTTGTCTCTAGATTAGATTAGATAAAACCAAACTCATACCTACCTTGTTTCTAAACCCATCCTATTGTCAAGTTATCTTTGGTAGGTTCCAATTCAATTCAATTCGTTCCGATTTTGGACGACACTCGAGTTATACTTGCCACCTTACCCACAAGGTAGGTAGCTAGCATAGTTTAAGCCCAACAAAATATAAATTTTAAAACTTACACCGACGTGCTGCCATACGGTCGCGTTGATGACGCGTGATGGTTGGTGGCGCGTCAGTCATCCTTATGTGTTACATATATGGTTGCTTCCCTTTTATTTTATGCTCTAGTAGTTTAATAAATTAGAAAACCAAATACAAACCTATCCAACTATCCAAAACCCAGCTTAGTCACTAAGTTATCCGAAGAGGCTCTGCTTCAATTCTACCGTCGTGAGGAACGACCCTGGATCATCCTTGCCACTTACTAGTATCAGGTACTTGTACCTAGTATCAGTACGTTGTTCGGAAGGTTTAGGTCCCGACAAAATATAAATTTAAAACTACCCATGATGCCGCCGTGAGCGTGAGGTCCGCAACGACAGGAAGCGATTCCTGGACCGACCGTTTAGGGCGCGTCAAGTTTTTGGCACCGCTGCCGGGGACGGTAGTACGATTTTGAGCTTGTTTAGATAAAGTAGTTTTAAGCAATCCTTTTGACCAGGATTCACCATCCCTGTCATGTGTTACTTTCTGCCCGTAGATTAGCGTAGCTTAATTAACTTAGCGTAGTTTAGATTAAATTCCCTTCTCACCTCAACTTTAATTCTTAAAAACCTTCTTCGTGTGTTCTCTAAAAACTTGGGTAATGGCAAATGTGCAACAACTAATAGATCAATTTGATAGTCTTGTTTACGATAGATGTTTGAGTGATTCCCACTTAGATAACGAATGCCAAGGGTATAGTAGGAATTATGTGGATAACGTAGGGCACCTAGATCCTCAAATACAAAATCAATATAACCCTTACGCTTTCCCACAACATCAATACCAACCTTACTATCCTCAACCATTCGAAGTCTACCCATACTCATCTTACCCTGTACCTGAACCTCCACCCCAACTGTACAAGAGTTTTGACTTTAGAGATACGTCTTTGACCTTTCTCGGCAGTAATGTTGCTTTCTCACCTCCTTACAACCCACTTGAACAAACATTAAAAGAATATGAAGAATTGCTTAGACACATCACTGATAAGCTTACTGAGCCACAAGAATATGTCCAAGTGAGTAGTAAGGGATATTGGAATCAAGTTATAACCAACTCTAGGCTACAGGAGGATGAGAGGAACACACCTACCATATCTATTTCATTCGACACAGACTTTCATTCTCATGAGTCTGGTTGCAAACTTCCTTCAAATCCTACACCTACACAATCTTCTAAACCCTCACTTCCACCCGTTCTTAACCTATCAACGTCCAAGACCGACGAAGAGTTCATTCTAGAGGAGCTCTCCGAACCATTGCAACTCGAAACTTCCGGCCGGGGTGACGAGTATGACGAGGTAGACGAGGAAATAGAAATGGAGAACCCGGAGTGGGAGATCTACACAAAAGACTCAGCTTCAGAAGGATGAGAGGAATGTGTGCCGATTCTGAGAAGTGATCTCATCCCAACCAACATAGTTGATGCTATCCCGCAACTAGTTGTGGTTGATAATATCCCACATATCTCTCAGGATGAATCACCCCTTGATCTAGTTGAACCCTCTATTGCCTTAGACAAACTAGTTTCCCAAGTAGTTGATGAGAGTGTTGCTACAAGATTGGAGAAGTCAATGGACTCTGTCCCACCTCCATGCCCAGAGTACAACATTATCATCAACCCAAAGACCATAGGAAGTAAGGTGGGTTCTGTGTCAAGGTTGCCCTACAAACCATCTCTCCACTATATAATGACATACATTTCTTCAAGAGATAAGGACCCCTTTGACCTGCCCATTCTGAAAACCCAAACTGAGAAAGTACAAGAAGTTGAGAGATTTATTATACCTCAAGTAAAACAAATCACTCACTTCGACGTACCTTCTCATCTGATTGGACATACCCTAGGAATGACCTGCTTTAATTATATAGGTATGTGCCAATACTACCACTTGTGCCTACTCATGGATACAAGTGAACTAGGATTTCCTGAAATATAGCGTTAGAGTCAGGCTCGAGACTCGAACAAAAACAAGCGCTACTCGGGAGGCAACCCGTGTCTAATGTAGTATTAGTAATAGTAGTTAACTAACCCCAATAAGTAGAGAATGAAACCCTAAAAAGCATGTTTAAAAGTTTTCTTCAATTTAAGTGAACAAAAGGGAATGATTTTCGAAATGACTTGGAACTTAAAATTTCATATTCATTAAAGTCACGATTTTTGAAATCTAAAGTAAATCTTTTGCTAAAAACCTGAAACTTTCCTTCCCCACTTGTCTGGACTTCATTGCAAAATCTATTTTGCCATTATCTAAAGTTCTTAACATCCTTTCACTTGCAAACATGAAACCCTGCCAGAAGTTTTGTTATCTAGGTGCCTTCGTCATCATACACACCCGCTCACATATTTCGAACAGTTGAGGTACTTACATATATATTTCTGTGAACATATATAGGATCTTTAAATGATTTATCTGATAAACATGATTCGTATGTTAACATATGTATTATGCTCGAACTCGTTTAAAAATATGTTCTTTGGAAATCATTATACTTGGCTGCCTGGTTTAACTGAATTTCCTAGTATTTCAATATCCGTTGTTTGTGCTAAAATGAAATTATAGGCGGCCAACGCTTTTAAGCGTGTGATTAGATGTAACACCCCCAAAATTCATTGATTGAGTTTAGCAGAAGCATTTAGTTAAGTATGGGGAGTGCCACAATACACAGTACATGCATACGTATCAGAGCTTATGATTACAACAGAACATAATATATTAAGATGCCAAATGTAATAGTTACAAAGTTTATGATTCATCGAATCATAGGAGTTGAAAAGTAATTAAGTTACAAAAGTAGATTTCGTAAATATGACTAAACAGTTTAGTTATATAAAAGAAATCCAGTTGTCAAAAGATGGCATCCTATTCCTTTGTGGGTCACCTATGTTCCATGTATGCTGGAGGTTCTTACGTGCAGCTAATTCCCTGAAAAACATAGTAAAAGTCAACAACGAGGTTGAGTGAATTCACATGTTTTATGTTTGCAATAGTTAAATCAAGTTTGTAAGCACAGTTGTTGAGACAAATACGTTCACAAATAGTTATTGCCATAATAGTTAAGTAAAAGTTTTGTGGAATGTTATCCAAATATAGTTGGGTTGGGATGTTGCCCAAAATACAGTTTGCGTGGGATGTTACCCAAAATACCGTTTTCGTGGGATGTTACCCAAAATAAAGGTTGCAATACGTTGCTGGTCGTTCTCTAGCATTTCCAAAACAGTACCGGTCGTTCTCCGGTCAAAAGACGCACGGGTCGTTCTCCCGTCCAAACTCGGCCAGTCGTTCTATGGCAATAAATACTGCTGGTCGTTCTCCAGCGAAACACAGTACCGGTCGTTCTCCGGTCAAAAGACGCACGGGTCGTTCTCCCGTCCACTTGGCCAATCGTTCTCTGGCACTAAAATACGTTGCTGGTCGTTCTCCAACGTTTACATAAAAGTACCGGTCGTTCTCCGGTTTACCAAACAAGTTTTATCACATTTAGTATGAAAAGGTTGTTTCATAAATACCAGTTATCCGAGTAAACAAGTCGGATAAACAATCATGTTAGCAAAAGCAGTTATGGCAATCAATAAAGCAGTTGACTATGTTTCTCACCCCAAGTTGAAAACGGTAAAACATTTAAAAGTGGGGCTGTGAACTCACCTGTTGAGCTAAGTAATGTTGCGAGCGCTAGCAAAGCCTAATCTAAGTAGGTCACTAACGTCCTAAACGTAGGAATAATCATATAAGCGGTTGGCTAACAGTCTAAACATGTTACTCGTTTATTCATGAAAGATCCTTGTTTATTTTGTAAGTTCGACACAAGACATTGGTGATATTTTGTGAAACGTTTCAAGGTGTAATTTATTGTTTCATGGTGTTTCATAAGGTATGAAATTGTGTACGGGGGTCCGGGGGCAGCACCCCTGGTAACGGGGTCCAAGGGGCAGAGCCCCTGGCTGGGGTCGAGCTGTAGTGAAAACGCATCTGAATTCCAAATTCGGAGTAAAATCAAGTGGTAAAATCTGGTTCCGACACTTAGTGAAAAACATGTGTTTTTAAGGTTCTGAGTTTTGCGACATAAGTACTGTGTTGCTAAAAGGTTCTGCGACACAAGGGTTTGTGACACATTCCTGCGACATCCGCAAATACATGCGACATAAGCATTTGTGTTGCAAATGCTGCGACATAAGTACTTGTGTCACAAGTATGCGACATAGGACAATTTATGCGACACAAGGCGTTGTGTCGCATTATGCGACGTAAAAATGGTACTGCGACACAAAAGCTTGTGTCGCACTACTGTTTTCGGTCCCGTGCGACACAACGCACTGTTTGATGAAAATCTTAATATGTCAACCCAAAAACGTTTAGATCTTTCATATAATGACTTGTAACATGTTTGTATACTATAATAACAAAGGAAAAGTGAAAGAAAAGTGATTTTTCATACCAAATCGAGTGAAATCTGAAAGTTAGGTGAGTGGATGAAGATGGTGATGAAAATGGTGTTCTTGAGCTTGGATCTTGAAGATGAAGTTGATGATGAGTTTTATTGTTGTTGTTGGTCCGAAAATACAAGGAAATGGGTGGTGATTTGATGATTTTTGATGAGTGATTTTGAGAGAAAATGAGTTGGTGTTTGTGTGTGTTTTTGAAGGAATGAGATGAAAATGGAGAAAGTGGGATGGGTGGGGGGGGGGGGGGGTTGGGCCGATTTTGTCAAAGGAAAAAGGGAGGTGGTTTTTGTCCCAATTTTGTAGTATTTAACCCGTGTTCGTTTACCCGATCGTCAAATGTTAAAATATTTTTAAACGATAGGTTTTTAAATATGTTTTCGATTATAATTTTAGTTGAAATATTTTATTTAAAATAATTTAGTTAAGTAATAAAATTATAACTTTGTTTTATTTTAGTTTTATTTATATGGTTCAAGTCGTTTTAGTTTACGAAATAAACATTATTTGACACAAAATGATTTGTAAATATTATCAACATAATAATTAATAAACGTTAATGTTAATTAATAATTTCATATTGTTAATTAATTTTATTCACCAACAGTCGTATATTTTTATCGCGTTATTTAAATCGTTCTATACATAATTATAACTAATTATGAATAAGTAATACTACGCGTATTATCTAGTTGGGCTTTGCTAGACTTATCTCTAAAATGTGTTTTGAATTCACTCTAAGTTAGGGAATTAGCCTAAAGATGCGTGCAAATTACGTTTATAATTATGTTGAAATTGCGGGGTGTTACATTAGATTCGAAGTCATACACTGGTTTGTTTTTCAAAAAACCTTCAATTTTAAAATCTTTTCAAAAACCAGTGAGTCTATGACCTAGGGAATAATCACATGTCTATTAGATCACATTTGTCTGCTAGGTTGTTTGTACAAATGCCTAACAGACAGGGACCGAGGCCTATGGATGGAGAATCTTTAAGTATAATGGAGAAAAGACAAGGGGAGCATTATTTGTTCATTAGATTTGGAAACTTTGGAGCACGACTTAGTATGGGAAATGATACATCCTTAGGAGACAAAAGATCTTCACATTCTGGATCTCTTGGAATTGTTCATCGAGCAAATGACCTCGACATTCACCAAATGCTCCCAACATTCCATAATCCTACCATACCTTACCACATCCTTGGTTGCTAGAAGAGCGTTTCATGGAAACCAAGATCACCATCACCATTACCCCATTCAGCCGCCCATTCACCGCTTATTGTTGCGACACGAACCGGTCGTTGGGATTTCTAATGGTGACGTGACACAGCAGTGGGTTTTTAATTTATAAGGCTGGGGCCTAGGGTTACTTATTAATCAAAGGGCTAGCAAAGGACAAGTATGACCTAGGATCGTTCTTCAAAGCGCGACAAATTGAAACTAGAGGGTTTAGAAGCTTTTATGTATTTAGCTAGAGTTAAAAGAGTTGGTTTTGGTTTTAGGTTTTCGATCCTAAATTAAACTAAACTAAATTAGAGGATGGAGGTTACTTCAGGCGTTCAACAATTAAAGCGATTGTCTACTATGATGTGATTTAGAAGTTGTTAAATATGGAAAGTTCTAATGAAGATAAGTTCGTAAGTTAATGTGAGCTATTACTACATTCCTTCCATCGGGCTAATGCGGAGGTGTCCACAATCAGGGAAATAGAATGTCACGTGGATTGCATAATATATTAACGTACACACCGAAAGTTCTCTCAAATGTATACCCATATTATCTGATAGTTAACCTCGAATCCTATTCCCCAATCTCGGTCTTCAGAGATGCCCGAATCATGACATAGTTTGTTGAATAAACAATCTTATGAACGAGGGCTATCCTCACCGGAATAGGTTGGGCTAACTGGTCTAGGTGGCCGGATAATATGTCATCGCTTATTCGTACGAGTCATCAACATTACTTAGGGAGGCAATAAAACAGGGGTGATTTATGCTACAAATGGAGACCTAGGTGATACGTTTGTTATTCGATTCATAATATAACTACCTTCGTCGTTCTTGACTTTCATACATTTGTACTCCGCCGTAAGCGTTTCCAGTACTATATCAAAGAACCGTCAAACAGGGGCCGTCACATTATTTCACGATATTCAATGACGTTTATATTTCACTATTATGATGATCCTAAGGCAACAATCAAACAAGAACATGCAATAAGACGATCAAAGCAACAGTTCAATTTAAGCAAACAAAAGTATCATCTAAGTTGAGGATATTCCGAAAGTTGTCTCAAAAATATCGTCTATATGAATTTAATCTTAATCTACCTCTATTCCCATATTCCGTGTCTCTTGGATCCTAATTTTGGTCTAGAGAACACCAGCCATGCTGAGCTCAATGATTCAATCTAACATAGTATAACTAAGTGACCCGTATCCTATGAGTTAGCTACGTTCATTTTTGGATAAAGTTTTAGTCATAACATGAGTTGGACAGATAAACGATAAAGATTTAATTCCTATATCCATTTGTAATATAAACCATCCGCAATCTCATAAGATACCACATAGTCACATTTTTAATATTTTCTAAACGACTATCATAGCGGACAATTGAGTTATTTAGCTAATCATGGTAGTTCTAGCATGCATATTTAAATTTATTAAAGAAAGGACAAGCATATTAAATATGAAAGATAGATTAACACCTGGAAAGAAGTACAATAACTCGTAGCTAAAATATGCATCCCGGAGCACCTCCGTACAAATCTTCCTTGACTACTTAATTAGCTAGTGTCTAATTAACTAGGAAGAATTACCACTAATATTACAATAAAGAAATGTGTTTTCCAAAGTGTGGAATGTGTATATGTGTAGGTGTCTAGGTGCCCTAGTGCATTGGTGTCTTCTTTGCAAATGAGCCTCATGCCTCCTATTTATAGGAGAGTTTTGGTGTATTTTAGTAAGTGGAAGCTCACAATAGCAAAAGGTGGAAAAGGTGGTGGCACCGGGTACGAAAAAGGTGGAAAAGGTGGTGCACCAGGTACAGAAAAACACGTAAAGGTCTAGCACCAGGTACACGAAAGGACAAAAAAGCACAAACCATGCGGGTGAGTGGCAGCCGGCGGTGGCCAGGTGGCATCCAGCGGTGGTGGGGTGGCTGGCCAGCGGCGGCTGGCACCCCCCGCACCGGTTCATCGCATGTTACCTCGTTTCCTGATTCGTGCGTGTTTTCTTCGTTATGCGTCCGTTTGCATCGATTCTTTTTTTGTTTGATTCATAATTCAAAAACGAAGATTTTGATAAAAAGATATCCCAAAAATATGTCTCTGAACTTTGGATGTGTCGTACGAATCGTTTGAATCTTTCGGCGTGCGTAGAATCTTCATTCTTCATCCGTTTTTTTCGATTCTTCTTCTGTTGGATTCGTAATTTGAAAACGAACATCTTGGGTAAGATGGATGTTGGTAATGGGCACTTTTTCCTTGAAATCTCATTTTGATGTTTTGAATCTTTACACGTGCGTGGAATCTTCATTTTTCGGCCGTTTTGCTTGATTTTGCTCGTGCAACCTTGTTTTGATCTTCTTAGTATATTATCAATAATTTGTGCATTTTTTGAGTCCAAATGCCAAGTATTGCTATAGAATGAGAGAGATATCGGTGGTAAAAACGTGACTTTTTACGCGATATCAAGTATCCCACACTTAGAGCTTTGCTTGTCCTCAAGCAAACCTTCATAAAATTGTGATGAAAGGTTGGAAGGGTGTCTTCGTATTCCGGAGAACTTTGATTCCTGCAGGTTTGGTAAAAAGATTTCGGACGAGGTTCCATCCTTTGATGTTTCCCCAAACCTTTGGTTCTAACAAGCTCTCTTTTCAATCTTCATAATGTAAGATATACATGACTGGGGCCCTCACAGGTGGTCGCTCAATTCACTCAAGTGTGTCGGGTTTCCTAATTTCTAATTCACTCAGGGGCCAGTCATGTAGCTCTTCCGTTGTCATAAGCTTAATCGAGAATCAAATCTACAATACTTAAACGAGGACGGTGCTAATTATCCATAGACATTCGCAAGAGGGTGAAGATGGTGTATGGGATAAGGATTTTTGTAGGTGGTTTAATTGGGAGTTTAATATAGCCTAAGAGTTGTTTGTGATGACTTATCCTTGACGTTTTAGTTGATACCTCTTTTTGGATTTCTCTCTTTGAGAGCCTTCTTTTCGTAACTTTTTCTTCTTTGAAGAACCTTTCCCTCGGCTTTAAATGATCCTTGGGTTTTTAGCTCTGTGATTTCTTTGGCAGCTTTGGTTACGCCTTTCTTTGGTCACAACTTGGGTGTGATTCCTTCTAGAAGTGTGTTTCTTGCAGTAATTTTGCTGGCAGAACAGAAACTTAGGCTATGGCCAAGAGATGTAAAGAAAGGGTTGGTTTTGAAGTGAGTATTCGGAACGAAAAGGCTAAGGCTCAACAGGTTTTCTAAATGATCTTCAATGCCAAAGATGGGCATTGGCCGGTTTAGGCTTGAAAACGGGGGTTTTACGAGAGACTTTTTTTTATCATAGGGAATGTCAAGATCCTCTAATTGCACCTTTTGCCACGTGTGATGCTCATTTTTGTAATTTCGAAATGTATTCTTCGAACAAGTTCTAACTCAAGAAGGCGTTCATCGGCACACTCATAGTCGAAAAATTGAAGCATTAAAGGTGAATGCTTTTATATGGCTCAAGATTCCTCACTCATTTTGGGTGGTTTTGTGCCTAGTCATGCGATCGCTTGTTCTGAAACTTGGTTTGAAAGTTATCAAAGGGTTTTGCTCGTCATAGCCGATTTGCCAAACCTTTTGAACTTTTGTTGACCAGAAATAGCCTTTTTGACTATCCTTGATTCAAAAAATTTGAAAATTTTGCTGAAAATCTGAGTTTTGCTAAAAAGTTTGATCAAAAGTTTATGTTGCAATACAGTAGTCAATACTACTGCTATCCCACACTTAAAAGAACATTGTCCTTAAAAGAACATTGTATTGTTGATTGTTGATAACTAGGATTAGTAAACATTGATTATGGAATTATGTGGATTATATTATCTGGACTAATTGTAATATGATGAAGTAATTGAATCATCTAAAATAGTAGAAATAGTTAAAATAAGTATTGTCAGAGTTTGAAGAAGAAGTATATGAGTTTATACTTATTGGATATTTGACAATAGAGTTGCATGGTACATGTTTGATATGGAACCTGAAATGCTTATTTATAATACAACTGAAGAAGTATAAATTGAGGAAAAATGTACTAAATGTACTATAAGTATTAAATGATGTAACTAGTAATTGGTATAGAATCAGGTAATAAATAGGTTGACTGATGAAATTGTGTTAGTCATTACACCATTGCAAATGGGAAAGTGAAAATGGTGTTAAATGTTTGTGTGACTTATACATACCTGATTCTATGAGTAGTTTTATATACAAAGTGATAAATGGGAAATAGTAACAAGTTAATACTCGGTCATAAACCTGTTGCAAAGTGTTATATATGTGTATAAATTATGGATATCATTGTTATGATACATGTAAGAGTAAAGATTAATAACTTTGAAGATTGATGGTATGAAGTGGCCTGAAAATGAAGTGTAAATGACATAATATGACGACGTCTGACCAACGTATTTATATTATGCCATTTCACATGGAATTGTTGAGGTTACCAAGTACCAGAGAAATTAAAGTGGTTTTAAAATAACATGTAAAAGATGTTGACCTGTAGTTGAGAAAGAGTCAAATATTGACTAAAATGAAAGAGTAACAAACCACTAAGTTGTTGTTTTAATGTAATAACTATTGTATAAAAGATGTATATATGATAAATTGCAACTAATATGAATTAAAAGATGATTTAAGTAAAGTTGAGGTTAGTTGACTAAGAATAATATGGTGTTGATATTGTTGAATGGATGATTAATAGCAGCACCTTGTGTTGTTAAAATACCTATGCCGATGACACATGGTATTAACAGGTGTTGATTTAGCATCCAACTTGGTGTGATAGGATGCTAGTTGAATTGGTGATAATGATTTTAACCATAAGATTTGACCTCTACATACTGTTTACTGCTTACTCTTATGTGTTTATGATTATATGAATTGTGATTCTTTTTGAATAAAGAGTTCCATATAATCAGGTGGTGTTTATAAATTACAAGTTGTAAAATAGTAATTAAATAGTTTCCAAAATTAGAGATTCTAGCAAGTTGTTAGCTAAAGAAATATATGATTATTAGCTAAATTGTTATTTATGAATTGAGTTCGACCTTGTTGCTAATGTGCGAGTTGTGGTATTCATTACCTCCATTGCTATCGTGTAAAGATAAATTGTTCACGTGACTATGTGTTTCACTTATTTGAGTAATTAAGTGTTTTAAATGAGTACATGGCTAGTTATAAGTGGTCATGTAAGTGGTCAGTTAACTTATTCAAGATAGGATATGTGCACAATATATGTGCAGAGGAGAAGGATAGATTCATGTACATTTGAATATGTGCATGTGGAAAGAATTGAAAACATGTACCTATATTATGAGTTAATCACATGAATAACGTATGATAGGTGTATGTATTATAGTTAAACAGTTGATAATACTATCCTTTATGCTGGATATTGCATTTTGCGATATATATTATGTGAATTTAGTTGAAATACACCTTGGTGGTATATAAATTAAAGAAATAAAAGATATCAAATATCTTGACATGTAGGTACATTTTGTATTTGGGTGATTAAGGATACGCATAATGATGATATGCATAAGTGATTTAAATTGTGCACACATCTTGTGTGCGTATAGTGATGAGTAATTATGTGGTAAAAAAAATTGTATGAAAAGTATGGTATTAGTGAATTGAAATGGGAGTGAATAGATGATTCTGTTACACTAGATTGACTAAGTGTGACCAGATTTCGAGGACGAAATCTCTTTAAGGGGGAGAGATTTGTAATATCCATTTCTTGGGTCTAGTACTATTTTAATATTTTCTGACTTAGATTTAATATTTAATGTGTCACGAAATAGTTCCATTGTGTTAATTGAAAATAATTGAGAAAAGAGTCAAATAATTTATTGTGACTAGTAAATTATTGATTGTTTTAAATAAACATAGTTGACGGTAAAATAAAAGTCAGTGGTCTCGCAATTGGGTTTTAATTTCCAGACAATAGATTAAAAAGGGGACAAAACTAGTGTACATATATCTAATATATGTGTAAATACATACGAAAACATCACAAACATTCCAGAAATTCGATGGAGCCTGTATGAAAAATCATAACCCTAGCTCAAAACTTAAATCATTAAAATTCATGAAGAATCAAAGCTTTCTTCCTCCTGTTCTGGTACGGCCGAACCAAAACAAGCACAAGAACAATTCTTGAGTTGTAAAATGAGTCCTTGAGAGAAATTGAAGCTGTAGAACTTCAAATTGAGCTTCAATAACATGGATTAATAATCCCATAATCATCATAAACATGTTGTAAGTGTTAATTCTTGATTTTCATATAAACCTACAAATGAGTTTTTGAGTAATTGATATACTTAGTATAAAGAATATGAAAGTAAGGCTTGTAATCATATTAGAGTTGTTAATTAATGTTAAAATCTTGATTATAAGCTAAGCCCTAAGTTAGAAATGAAAAATTTGATATGAGCATATGAAGAAAGTCTATGAGTAAAATTGGTTATTCAAGAATTATAGCTTTTGAGCTTAGGATAATGGTATAAACATTGATAAGTATTGTTAATGATGATAAGTAACATGATTCAAGTTAAAAGTTATAAATTTGATTAAGTGTTCTTGAAGTTAATGATGATTATGATGATTATGATAAGTTCGATGGGTTATATGATGAAATTAGTATGATTTACTAATTAGAACACTTAATTGAGAATTAAAGAGTAAAGTTGTAACTTAATTGGTTAAGTATTCCTTAAACCTAGTATAGGGGTTTTGAGGAATTCTTAATGTTTGATGTAAGTAACCTTGGTAATGGTTTAATCATGTTGATTAGTAATAATTAAAGTGATTGTGAATGTTGATGTTTGAGGTGATTATTCATAAACTTGGCATGATAGTGTTAAAGTGATATAAGTTAATAATCATATATATGATTAAGTAATATTTCAAAAGTAGGGATTTGATATTGATAATCATGAGAATTGTTGAAGTAAACATAGTTGTATGATGTTATATCCACATTGAGACAAGTGACTAACTTGTGTTATTATGTTGTATTCCCAGATATGGAGAAGACTCAGTGATATTAGACTACTGAGTAGATAACTGAGGTAGTCGGTGAGTGGATCTTTAATCCTCAGTGTTATTTAGTTGTAACAAGTTTGGTTACAATGATTAACGTAAATTATTACTGTTCTAGTTTGCCATGATGATTATGGTTGTTAGTAATAATACTGTCGATATACTAATTAGTCTTATGTGTGACCTAATGAATATGTGGATATGTGATCACGTGATATATTTGGCCTTCGGGCATCAGTTGTTAATGAGGTCAACGAGTTGTTAAGTTGGTTGGGCTAGTTGGTCATTATGTGAATTACACATGGTTTTGCTTCATTCGTTGTGTGTATAATCTGTGTTTGAGGATAATAACCATTAGCTACCGGTCTCGTCCGTTATGGCCATACGGATATGGCTGGGTAAGTGTTCTTTGAGAGCCACCGTGGCAGTACGGTTTCTCAAGAGCCACAGATCCTCATTATTGAATTATGATGTCGTTGAACTGTTGCATTATTGAAAAGTTGTATTGTGTACTTATGTGTTTAAAGTTAATTATTGTACACAAGGTTGTTATGCTAAGTTGGACTGTTGATTAATTATTCACTCACTTAGCGTTATGCTAATCCCCTACATTAACACTTCTTGCAAGTCATTGTTATAATATGGGTGGGCAAGAAGTTGGACTGGAAGGAATGTTTGACAACTAGACGTTACTCTGACATTTGATTTGCATAAATCAATGTTATCTTTCGGTTTTGAAATAACACCCATGTTGATGAACTATGATTTAAATTAGTTGGATTTTATATGTTGACTAAATGATGTAAATTATTAATAGTTATTTAGACTTGCGCTTCTTATATAGTATATTTAAATGGTTTTAAAAAGAGGGGTGTTATAGTTTTCCTATAATATCTACTTCAGTAATCATACGTGCCCTTTTCTCTTTCTTCTTTTTGAGCATTTCTTGAATATAATTTGGATTACCAACCAGATGTGCAAACTTCTCATCAATCTCATCAGTATATTCTGTATCTGAATCAGTTGAATCATTCTCAAATTCCTCTAAATCAATAACTGGTTCTCCATGTTCATCTAAAACCACAAACTCGGTCTTTGATGAGTCTACGATATGTTCATCTATATTCACATCTAGATCCACACTTTCATCTAACCCAGTCAAAAGAATTGATATCCAATCTTCAGGAGGTACAAATTCACCTTCCTCTAGATCATAATCTATCTCTTCATCAACTTCTTCCAGAATATCCATATCGGATTCGCTATCAACATTCTTTTCTGTAATCAATTCAAATAACACAAATCAGATAAAATAATATAAACTCTTTCATTGATTACCCTGAGTCAGTCTAAGAATTATTTATTATCTCAATCATGAAATCGCAACTAATTATTAATCTTATATAATTTTAACTTGTCATTAAACATCTCAAGTCTAAATCTTATATAATTAATCTTATATTATTTTAACTTGTTATATAAAACCACAAGTCTAAATCTTATATCAACTTAACTTATATACATAGAAAAAGTTAATCTTTCAAAGATTATAATATATTAGTTTTCAAATGACAAAACATAACTACTCAAACTATTTAGTAGTTTTCTCATCAGCTTCTCCAACCCCACTTCCACTTGCACCAGCTCCAGCAGACTCAGACTCCCCCTGAATCGTAGCTTGCTCACTAGTCTGTAAAGGACTAGCCGGCTCACTATCTTTCTATGCATTGGGATCATCATCTCTGTCATCTCGCTGCTTCTTCCTCAGCTCATCCTCCTTTCCTCTTCCCCAGCTCATCCTCCTTGCATGACTTGTCCTTGTATAGATTCAGGACTAATCTCTCAAGACGATCAAGCTTTCTCTGATTATGTCGCACCCCCAAATTTCGGGTTGCGGAAGTGAATCGGGTCGGGGCGCCACTAATCAATAATCACATCACAAAGATATAATGAACGACTCTATATGCATCATTTTACAACTTGTATTGATAAAAACCAAAGTTTACATCAAAATATAGTTTACATTAGCTCAGTTTGAAATTGAGAGATTTACATACATAATTAATTTATACAAAAGATAATAATGCAGCTAAATCTCTGATGTTTGTATGCTGACACGAGCTAATGAAGCCTGATTGGGCAGTCCAACCTACTGCTGACTACCTGTGTTACATGCTAAAATGGGTCAGCGAAACGTTGGTGAGCTCACATGTTTGTATATCAAAACATATTGTATGAACCGTAAGAGTTAATTGAATTTAAAATGCATTTAAGCAAAATAAAAGTTATACAGCCATGAGCACATAGTATGAGCTTAACTCGACGTGTCAGGTCCACATTTAAGGTATCCTGATCGAGGTGCCTCCCACGAGTGCCTAATCTACAGTCGTCTGAACAAATATTAATACGTTTGTTTAACCAGTTAGTGCGTGCTAACCCGGATGAGGATGGTCAATCCTATATGGTACCATATACTAATATTCACGCTACAACGTATTACCAAACTATGCTGAGGAGGGCTTTGAAAAGATTAGTGAAATAACTTATGTAGTATTTGTTTGATTTCGTACCTGCGTTCATATAGTAAAACAAGACGAGCAGTATATCACACCCCTGAGTAAAACAGTAAAATAGGGGCTATGAGATTCACCTGAGTCTTGAGAGTTTAACTTAATAAACTTTAGTTGATTAGCCGAAATATGATATCCGAAGACTGGTAACCTGAGGGTGTCCACGACACGTGATGGTTATAAACGTGAGTAGGTATCTATAAAGACTACCTTTGTAGTTGTTTGTCCAACTAGAATGTCCAAATGACTATGATTTGGTTGTTTAACTTGTCTAAGTTACTATGACTTGGTTGATTTGATTATGTTTTGAAAATGTGTACGGCCCGTTGGTGACTGGTTGTAATAATAATCTCATTATTATTATTATTATTATTTTGAAGTCTTATACTTAAAAGTATGTTCCAATGTGTTTTAGAAGTCGCATCGTTTAAAGGTTTCAGGTTATACAAGTTTGACACTTAGTATAAAAATTAGTTGTAAACTTTCTATTTTTAGCGACACTTATAGCAACACTTAGTGGTTTATGCGACACTTAGGAAGTGCCGCATCAAATGGGAAATTCTTAGTTATTAGCGTCACTTAAGGAAGTATCGCATAAGGGGCGACACTTAAGGAAGTGTCGGGTACAAGTGTCGGTATTCAGGGTCATGCGTCACTAGGGTTAGTGTCGGATGAAGTCAGAATTCAATTATAGGAGACACTTAGACAAGTGTCGCTAGAAATTTCGGTTAGAAGTGTCGGGTATTGAATTTGCGACACTTAGGCAAGTGTCGGCAAAAAGGTGTTTTATGCGGCACTTAGGCAAGTGATGCAAAATTAGGGCTTTTAGCGACACTTAGGGCATCAGTTAAGGAAGTGACACATCACTGCTTGGGTTCGTGCGACACTTACTTCTGGTCGGGATTTTCGAGTTCAAAAAACGTGTTTTCCGATTTCTGTTTGCTCCGATTCTTTTACCCAAACCATGTTTCGACATTTTAAGCTTAGACAAACCACAAACACGAAAAATAAACGAAATCGAAGTGTTTTCGAGATTTTTCGGAAACTTACGAGTTAACGCGGGAGGAATCCGGAAAGATGGAAATGTAGATCGTCGCGAGGTGAACGTTTTTCTCTAAACGGGCTTGATGATTTATGGTGGTTTGGTGGTGTTTTTTGGTGATTTAAGGTGGTGGTGGTGTGGTGGTGGAATTGACGAAAGAAAAGAGAGAGAGAAGAAGATGTGTGTGTTTTTGTAAAAGATGAAAATGAAAGGGAGAGAGGGAGGGGGAGACGGTTTGGGGAGGTCACCTAGTGTGGCCTCTCAAACTTTTTAATCTCTTGCGTTCGCACTCCGTGCGGTGTTCGTTCTCCCGAATGTTTAAACGTTTAAATTATTTTTAATACGTTGGAATATACGTTTTTAAGATGCGAATAATTTCTCGATATTTTTGTTGAGTTATTTCGTTAAATACTTAATAATTGAGTTATAAAATTTAAAATATAACTTAACTTTGTTTTGAATGTTCGCGCGTTTAATACTTTTAATCACGTAGACATCATTTGTACGATACGAAATGTAAACGAAATATTATCAAAATAATATTTCGGATATAATAGTGTTATCAAATAATGTTATATTATTTAATAAGATTGTTCACCAACATCTTTATTAATTGAACCAAATTACATTCGATTGAAACGTGCACGATTTAGCCAAATCGCGTAATTATATATATTCAACAATATACATTATTTGATACACAAATTAGGCTAATACATAACTAACTACATGTATTAACAGATGATTAGGCACTAATTACTAGTCCTAATTTGAAGGGTGTCACAGGTTATCTTTAGCATCTCTAAGCAACATCTTGTGTGCTTTCAATAGATCATTGTAAGCTTGACCCTGAGTCATAAATGCCTTTGCAAGAGTCAAATGTTGAGCTTCTAAAGTATGAACGTGAGATTCCAAGTCGGAAACCCATTTAGAAGCTTTGACTGGTGGCTGTGCAGGCTAAGTAACGGGCGGTGTAGATGCAGATTGTACTTGTTGTTGAACAAGTTATTCAAGTGCATCACTCAGTAAGCCCGCAACAACTCGACTAGCCTTGTTAGTCGGAAACCGGAAAGTAGGAGTAGTAGAAGCAGGCACATATAAATAACTTAGATCAGTAAAAGTCACAGAATAATCTGTCTCAATCTCTGATTAAGCAAGCAATATCAACATAATACGTATCTCTAACCTTCTCTGAGGTCTCAGACAGAGTAGCAGTCAAGCGTTGCCTCTTAGGTTTAGCCTGAGCATGCTGTCTTTCCCTAGAAACTGTTATAGTAAATATCTATCTCAGTCTCTAGTTTAGTTTTTACAGCATACGACAAGTGATCATAAGTATAAAAAGTTACCTAGACGAGACAAATCCCCAATAGTTAATTGGGTAGTAGCAAAGCGTATACACTTCCTGCCTGATGTCTCGAGAGGCGTGGCCTCTTCATCCTCTGAATCCTCATCGATCAATTGATAATCAGGATCCTTCTCATCGGCTTTACGCTTGCCCTTGGTGGCTGGATCCATGAATACCCTGAATCCTTTCTTAATCGTCCCCGAAGGAATACTCGTAGGAAATCTAGGTCGAGGATCAGTATCATCATTAGTTTCCTCATCATCAGAATTAGATGTTGTGGCTCCATCTTTACCCAAACTACCAGATGTCCCAACATCTAGTCCATCGTGCCTCCATTCACCCTCAGGTCTAACAACCTCTGGGCCGACATCCTCTTGAGAAGTAGTATATTCAAACGTTTATGATTAGATATTTATATCTATCATCTAAGTTTCAATATAATTATATTGAAGTACAAAATTAAATACCTGAGGTTAGTACTCCTCAATTGCTTGATGTACTGGATTGGTAACATCATCTTGATGACCCAGTACCTCCTGCACAACCTGAGCTGCAATCTCAGGGATAACTTGATGTCCTTGCTGACCAGCCTGTATCAAAACATCCTCAATCAGCTCCTAAGGCTCAGCTACAGGTTGAGGTTGTTGTTGTGCTTGAGCTTAAGGTTGAGCTCCTGCATCCATCCAACCGTTGTTGGCCGGAGCAACATAATTTTCATCCAAGATATAGCCAAAAAGATCACAAGCTTCCGGCTTGATATGATCAGGACGCTTGGCAGAATTTTGAAAACAGGCATTGTATGTTCTCAACCCGATCCTATCAACATGCAAATCAGGCGCAAAAGCTGGCAAGTCAGGAAACCGATGACGGATGATAAGCATGCAGAATTGAGGATATATCTGAAGAGAAAATGTATGGTTTGTTATCAGTAGAATAAGCAGAGGGGCCAGCTTCTTAATCAACAGTGCCTAGACACAGAATCTGACACATATCGTCAGCCGAAAAGACAATTGGATGTTGGTTAACCCTCGTCCGAATCATCAAAGGGTTAGCCGCAACATCATACTCAATATTGTCCCAAAACTGGCTGAATATACTCTGAGATATAGGTGGAGACTCCGTAATGGCATATCTAATATGTGATCTAGCCAAGTACTTCAAGATCTCCGTAAAGCGCTCAGCACCACGCTCGTTTACGTCCAAATTCACCAGAATATTGTGAGTAGACGCAAATGTTCTAGCAGCCATATCTGTAATCAGAAATTACACAAACAGCAATTAGCTTAACCTAATGAACATTAGTTAATTTAAATTTCAATGGATTATGATCAAGTGATCATCAAACATCTAAGTTTACTATTAACTAGTACCTTAATTTATTGAACTTAATTGAACTGTTAAGTACAATTATTTACCCAAAATTATATACCGTTCGTTAGTTACAAGCGAAAATTTGAGTTATTATACCGCCGATTGAATATTGGGACACACCGCTCGACTACGCTATGAGTCGGAAGACTTTCGATATGAAATAACCAAAAGTTCGATTATTACACATTTTAACGTATAGATGAAAGTTCTTAAGTCGAAACGTATAACAAATAATTAACTTGTAACTAAAGTCTCAAGTCGATTAATTTAGCATAACTCGTAATTTATTTGTAAATATTAAGTTCTCAAATCGAAAATCGAGTCTAAAAAGTAAAAGTTCAAGTTGGAAACTGAAACTTTGACTAAAGTCAACATTTCAGTTCGCATAATCAAAATTTGAACTTGCATCGCTAAGTCAACGTGGGTCAAACAATTGAAATTCAACTCACTTCGCAAAAAGTCAAAGCGAGTCAAACATCTCGACTTGCTTCGCATGAAGCTACTGCGAGTCAAGGTTCACCTCGCCATGGTCAACGTGGGTCAACTGTTAATCTCGCTTCGCAAAGAAAACATGCGATCTGAGTTCAAAGGACGAACTCACTTCGTAGGAGCGTTCTGCGAACTGAGTTCGAATCTCGGTAGGCAGAATCAACTGTTATGTAATTCGAACTCAAAATCAATGATCGAACGAGTTTATATAACATTAATGATTTGAAGGCGTTGGCTATATATCGATTAAAAATTCCTAGAAGTTTAAAGTTTTATCATTCACTAATTAGTACTTAATCCGTGAAAAATTATCGAAGTCTTCGAAACATAAAACGAGTGATTTCTCAATAAATACACGGTGAAATGGAATGAGATATACCTCAATCGATGCGTTATCGAAAGTTGTATAAAATTTATGGAGTAAAACGCGTTTCTTGTTCACGAAATCTCGACAATCAATCAAAAACCAAAGTCGGTTCGCGTCGCAAACTTTCATCTCGCAGGGTGTTTGAGTTCGCTTCGCAGAGGTTTGTGGAAAGTGAAGGTGGACTCGTTTGACTTGGCCCTTTTATACCCCAAACTCAATTCGCAGTTTTGACTGGTCAACTTCGCAATTTTGACCAAAAATGCAAATTTAGCTTTAAATATAAAATGAACTTCTATTTATTTTTTCAAGTCAAAAAATTTTAACTTTCCATTGCGTTTTTGTCACATTTATTCAACACAAAACAATAAATTGCATTTTAACTTAATTCCGAAGGATAACACAATACAAACTTTAAAAATAAAACTTTATTAATTTATAACACAAAAGATTACAAAATAAAAATAAAAGTAAACGTACTTAATAAACGTAAATTAAAAAATCCTATGCTCATATGATTAAAAGTTTATCTGCTTAGAGATCATATTAGAAAGCATAAGCTATACTTATTAGATTGTAATAGGTCTTAAGATGATTGTTAGAATACATACCTCATGAAATTCAAATAAGCACAATAAAATCACAATTTAACACATTAGTTACCTTTATCCACACGATATAACACATTATTGAAAAATAACTTATTATTTATTTAGAACTTATTATTCACGAAGGTGAATGTTCATATGTCATAGACTGTTCAAGATGAATACCGATATTATGATCCACATAAACAGATTTTACGCAGATTTTTGAGTAACCCTTTTATTGTTAATGTGAACAATATCTAGTATTTTCCATTATACATTATACTGAAGAACTTAAGTAAAACACGTAGCACTGTATCTTTTATTTGTAAAGTAGAAGTTACTAAATGATGTCCTTTAGAAGCATATAACATACACTTGACACTAGATACTTTGTATCTTTCATATACTAAATGATGCTCTTTAGAAACATATAACTCACCTTTGGAAATTTGATACTTTGTATCATTTTAGTTTATTCTAGATAATAGTGCATGTCAATACCATCATTCAACAATTAAGATTTATGGCATACATCATATAGCAGTTTACAAAAGATAAGACACAGAAATTAGAACTTCTTAACTGCTCGGAAATCTTAGCATAATCCGCCTACCAATATATCGTATAATGAATCTGACTAGACTTAAGTTATTCTTATCATTTGTTAAGTAATAAGATAAGTTATAATAGGTAGATATAGGTGTATAATAAAATAAATATAAGTACAGTCCTAGTTAAAAATCGTTATCTTAGTGTGACTTATAGGAATCTACTAACACATCATACGTAATACTTAATGTTGGGACATGTTATTGTGACAACAGATCTAGCTTGTAATAGTACTAGAGATTATCGTAATCAAGTTTGTAAATTGGCTTTGAATTGTAATGAATATATTGGTTGGTAAACATTTTAGAGTTAAATGTTAAATGCTGAAAAATGTTTACCATGTTTGACCAAAGACCTGCGATGCGAACTGAGTTGGGTTCGCAGGGCAGGACTGCGAGGCGAGCCAACTGGTTTCGCTGGGCCAAGTTGGGCTGCGAACCGAGTCGGTCCGCAGAGCCCAGAACCTGCGAACCGAGACGTGTTTATAAACAAATTAGGTTTGAAACCTAATTAACTTTTGCCAATTGATAATTACGAACGAACTTAACTTTCCAGAGCTTTCAACATAGTCTAAAGGTTAGGTATTGATTTATTAACAACTGTTATAATCAATACGAGACATATTAGATTATTGATTTCACTAATACTTGTGAAACAAACCATTTACAATCCGTAAACATAGTATTAAGGGATTCCGCACCTTAATACCTAAAGATAACCTCGTTATCGATCCTAATACATACGGACTTACAATTGGTATCAGAGCCTACGGCTAGATACGCGTAGGTTCGAGGTTATTCGGATAATAACGGTTGATTTGGGATTGTTAGTACGTGATTTGTTGCGTAAAAACGATCAAAATCATACTCTGGAAGCTTTTGGGTTTGTTTACGTCCGAAATCTTAGGGTTTAGACGTTAAAAAACCTAAAATTTTCATTTTTAGGGTTTTCAGCCGATTCTACGAACTGAGTTGCGAAGCGAACTAAATTTGCGAACTGAGAGTCTGCGAATTGAGTTTGTTCTAGGAACTGAGTTCTCCGCTGCAAACTGAGTTCATTCTGCGAACTGAGTTCTGGTCTACGAACTGAGCTTGTTCTGCGAGTTGAGTTCCTGCGAACTGAACATTCTGTTTATTTGTTTATCTCTGGAATTTGCAACCAATGTCTGACATAAGTAAGATGATTGAGATGGATCATGAGGTTGGGAAATCTAATGTTCCACCTAAATTGCTCCAACTTGAAGACTAATATGGATGGAAAGACATATTTGAATCACACTGTCGGTTCCATGACTTGTCTATTTGGATGTGCATTAAGAATGGATATACTGCACCTTCTGCTAAAGTTGGTAGTAAGACAGTGGCACTTACCTATGCTCAAATGAGTGATGAAGAAAAGAAAGATTATCAAATTGAGAATAAAGCTCACTCATCAATTAAAATGAGTCTTCCAAAAGAAATCAACCATCAGTTGAAGTCTTTTCATACTGCTAAAGAGCTATGGGACGCTCTAGAGAAAAGGTGTGATGGAAGTCCTCAAGTTAAGGCAGGTAGGTGTAATCTGTTAAAGAAACAATTCATAATTTTCAAAGCTATGAAAGGTGAAGATCTTGATGCATATACCACCCGATATTACCATCTGTTAAGTGAGCTAGATGACCACGGCATTACCTATTCTAATACGGAGAAAACTGACAAGTTTATTGAGGGTCTTCTTTCAAAATGGGAAATGTATGGAGTTATGCTTAAGGATAACGATGAGCGTTACGCAGCTATGTCATTGGAGCAGGCAATTGATAAGCTCCGCGGATATGATTTCACAAAGAAATCAAGAGATACTGATTCTGATCAGGTACAGGATCCTGAGCTTTATCATGGAAAAACTACTATCTCTAATAGTTCGTCCAGTTCGACCACTACTTTACTAGTTGGTGATACTGGAGTAACTGGTGAAATAATATCTGAAGATTTATGCTTTATAACCTCATCTGGTGGTGAAGCAAAAAGCAAGACAACTGGAAAGTCAACTCAAGAGCATCACAAAATGCCCATGAGTGTGAAATCCACTGAACAACAACTTTCAGTTCTTGCTTCATTTGTTGCTTCATATGAAAATTACATCCAGGGTAAGATCAATGATCCAGCTACTTTTGATGAGGATTATGATCAGGTAGACCCCGACGACTTAGAAGAAATGGATCTCCAGTGGCAACTTGCTATGGTGTCAAGGAGAGTTAAAAATTTCTTAAACCGTACTAGAAGAAAGATGGTGGGCAATAAAGTTGGGTTTGATAAATCTAAAGTAAAAAGTTTTAACTATCAAGGTTATGGACATTTTGCTAGGGAATGTCAAAGACCCAAAACTGAGAAATCTGCAAATCCAGAAAAATCAAGTGCTACTTTGTCTTCTAAAGCCTTGGTCGTTCAACAACTGGATGGTTCTTATGACTGGAGAGCTTTGACTGAAGAAGCTCTAATGGCTGAAATTGAAGATCCAGTTTAGACAGAAGAGACACCATCTTACATGCCTACTGATGAGGATTATCAAATGAAGATTCCTGATTTGAAGATGTTGTCAGTTGAAGATGATGTGTT
This sequence comes from Pseudognaphalium luteoalbum, assembly GCA_963422505.1. Lineage (NCBI taxonomy): Eukaryota > Viridiplantae > Streptophyta > Magnoliopsida > Asterales > Asteraceae > Pseudognaphalium > Pseudognaphalium luteoalbum. Next base: position 62,367,299 of record OY730196.1, on the reverse strand, counting down.
GGACTTGGGATCAACTGAAGATCTATGTCCAGAAGACTTTGTTGCACAAATGGCTGAACTCCAAACTGGAAAAAAACGGGTATGTCTTGATGTTCCTACACTTATTGATGTATGTCAATTAGTGACTAGTTTACAAGCCCAGGTTAATGTCTTTGCTGAATCACATAAGGCTTTAACATCTGAACTAGAATTGGCCAAAATTGATGTACGTAGGTTAAGTGAGGACAAGCTAGACCTTAAGAAACAGATTAAGTCCTACACATCTGATAAGATTGTACTTAGGAATACAATAAATGAACAATCTGTGACAATAGATGGTCTTTATTTTAACCTAAAGGACTTAAACCAAGGAATAGCTGACAAGGACAAAGAATTAGCTGAATCTAAGATCAATTTAGTTGAGCTTAATCGTAAGTTTGAGAGTTATAGAACATCTTCTTTAACTATGGACAATATAATTGATGCTCAACGTAATGTAAAGGACAAGACTGGCTTAGGCTATAGTGATGTACCTCCGCCTTTTAATGCTAATTACACTACTACTAATGTTGACCTAGAGATGATTGATGCGACTGCTAATTCTGATGTTAATATACCCGAAGAATCTGAAGTCTCTAAGATATAGAAGGATGTTCTTAAAGAACAATCATTTAAATTGGTAAGATATCAGGTTTCACCAATGTACAATTTGTATCGGGTGGAATGCTGAATGATGCCAAAGTAGATGATAAGGTTATTTTAAGAATAAAATGATTCACCTTTAGTATCTTAGAGATGTTAAGACTCAGATTGAAATTAAGGCCAAAGATGTCTTGCTTCAAATGCCATCAAAAGGGGCATGTGGCTTCTTGTTGTCCTAATAAGAAGTTGGAAGCAATTCATAAGCCAGTGAATAACGAGAAACCAAAACCTGTAGATAGGTCTAGTGCTAAACCCGGTTTGGGAAGCAAACCTGTGAACATGTTGAAAAGAGACAATACTAGTAGTGTCTCTCCACCTAAACCTAAGAGACCTAATTCTCAAAGTAATAATTTTGTCAATAAATCTAGACATAAGACACCCTCAAGGTCTAGAACACCAAGTAGAAACCATAGTCAATATGAGAATGGTTCTACCTCTCGTGCACAACAACATAGTCAAATGCCTAGGAGGTTTTCCACTCACTCTCCTCACAGGCATAAGACTATAAATCATCAACAACCTCAACCTCCAGTAAATGTCACCAAGACTCCCGATGGGAATAGTTATGGTTACTTTAAGGAAGTTCAAATTGTGGATGATAAGGGACAACCCAAGACCGTAATGGCTTGGGTCCCTCTTGAAAACTAACTGCGTACAACGTGTCATGTGCAGGAGCAAACTGTGAACAAAGACAGCTGGTGGTATGTAGACAGTGGATGCTCAAGACACATGACAGGAGAAAGAAGTCTACTGAAAGACTTCAAAGGTGGTTTGAAACAGCGAGTGAATTTCGCTGGTGATAAAGGAGGAGTGATTACGGGAAAAGGGAAAGTTTCAAATGGAACTTTGACTCTTGAAGATGTGAATTATGTTGAAGAACTAACTCACAACTTAGTGAGTGTTTCCCAGGTCTGCGATAAAGGTCATCCAGTTTATTTTAATGAAAAGGAAGCCTTAGTCCTGAAGCCGGGATTTGTTATTCCCAAAGAATGGATACTAATGAGGGCTCCAATGAAGAAGGATATCTATGCTATTAACATGGGTGCTCCAAATACTTCAATGGAGTCTACATGTCTATTATCCAAGGCTTTAGAAGTGGATTCTATTCTATGGCATAGGAGAATGGCACATTTGAACTTTTGAAAAATGAATTACATAACCAAAAATGGTTTAGTTCTGGGTGTGCCACAGAAACGTTTTGAGTTTGAAGACAGGTGTGTTTCTTGTTTGAAAGGAAAACAACATAAGAAACCACACAAGTCCAAAACAGAAAACTCTATATCGTCGCCATTTGAATTGCTACATATGGATCTCTTTGGCCCAATAAGCAAAAGAAGCATAGGTGGCAAATGGTATTGTCTGGTTGTTACAGATGATTTCTCTAGATTCTCATGGGTATTCTTTTTGAAATCTAAGGATGAAACTCCAGGAACGCTTATGGAGTTCTTAGATTTAGTAGAGAATGTCTATAACACGAGAGTTAAGAGAATTCGTAGTGATAATGGTACAGAGTTCAAAAATTCTACGTTGAATGTCTATTGCTTAAGTAAAGGAATTCAACATCAATTCAGTGCACTTTATGAACCACAGCAAAATGGTGTTGATGAAAGGAAGAATAGAACTCTTATTGAGGCAGCAAGAACCATGCTTGCAGATTCAGGGCTTCCGATCATCTTTTGGGCAGAAGCAGTGAATACAACATGTCATGTCTTGAATAGGGTACTAACTGTTAAAAAGCAATAATAAAACTTGTTATGAACTTCTGAACAAAAAGAAACCTAATCTGAAGGGATTTGAGCCCTTTGGTGTCTCATGCACACTTTTGAAGACTAGCAATCAACCTAAGTTTGGGTAAAAGGCCGATGAAGGATACTTCCTAGGTTATATTCCTAATTCACCAAACAAGTAGGTTTTCAATAAAGTCACTGGACGTGTGGAAACTGTTTTCAACATTGAAGTTACAAGTTACACTCATGACAAACACAAGGGATTAGATTGGCAATTCGATTATTCGGATCTGTTTAAGTCATTTAAAGTCCTATAAGTGACTATGTGGTTAATTCAGAAATCCCAGAACATTTATTGTACGGTGACGGGGACACAGTCCCGACACATACATCGAATACTTCTGAATATGGGACGTCTGCAATTAATCACTCTGCTAGTGCTTCAAAAGAGCCATCTGTGGATAAACCTCAAGAGCAAGACAAGTAATCGGAAGTTACTCAAAGGGTATTAGATAATATCTTTACTCCTACAAGGGAATTGAGGGAAAGAATAACTTCGGATGAGATGTACAGTACTGATGAGGATGTGCCACCATTGGAAGAGATTGGCACCAATTTGGATGATGAGATACTTGTTGAGCCAGTAACTGTGACTAGAACAAGTAGGAATCATCATGTGGAAAATATCATTGGTGTTCAAAACATTCCAATGTTAACAAGGAGTCAAGCTAGAGCTAGTGCTTCTGAATACACTAGCTTATACGTTTCAATTAAAGAAACTGGGATCACCAATAAATGTCTTTATGCATGCTTTATCTCACAAGTTGAACCTAAAAATGTTCAACTAACATTAAAAGAAAACTCGTGGGTAGAAGCTATGCAAGAAGAATTGACTCAGTTTAAAAAGCTGAATGTTTGGGAGCTAGTTGACTTACCTTCTGGTGAGTATCCTATTGGAACGAAATGGGTCTTTAAGTGCAAAAGAGACGATCAAGGAATTGTTACTCGCAATAAAGCTCGTTTAGTGGTCCAGGGATTCAATCAAGAAGAAGGAATAGATTATAACGAAGTGTTTGCACCTGTTGCTAGGCTTGAAGCAATAAGAGTATTCTTATCATTTGCAACTTACAAAGAAATTAAAGTGTATCAGTTGGATGTTAAGAGTGCCTTTTTGTATGGCAAAGTACAAGAATTGGTGTATGTCTCTCAACCACCAGGGTTTGTTGATCCAGATTATCCAGATAGAGTATATCGTTTGAATAAGGCTCTATATGGATTACATCAAGCACCCAGGGCATGGTATGAGACACTATCAAAGTACTTACTTGAGAATGGATTTACAAGAGGTTCAATTGATAGTACACTTTTCGTTAAATGGAAGAAGAATGACTTTCTTCTTGTTCAAGTTTATGTTGATGACATCATTTTTGGGTCTTCTAATGAAAAGATGTGTCAAGAATTTGAGAAAGTCATGCGAAAAAGGTTTGAAATGTCTGCTATGGGAGAGTTGAATTTCTTCTTAGGATTACAAGTTGATCAAAAAGAAGATGGTATGTTCATTCATCAAACAAAGTACACCTATGAACTGTTAGAACGATTTAAGATGGATGAAACACGCATATATCATACTCCTATTCCAGAAAACCATGGACTTGGACCGGATACATCGAGTGACAAAGATGCGGATCCTACTCTTTATAGGGCCATGATTGGGTCATTAATGTATCTCACTGCATCCAGGCCTGATATAATGTTTGTGGTATGTATCTGCACAAGATATCAAGCTTCACCTAAAGAGTCTCATATGCAAGCAGTTAAAAGAATCTTTCATTACCTAAGAGGGAAACCGAAGCTGGGACTTTGGTATCCGACTAGAGGAGACTTGGATTTTATTGCTTACACTGATTCTGATTATGGAGGATGCAATCAGAATAGAAAGTCCACAACTGGTGGATGTCAGTTTCTTGGAGGAAGATGAGTGTCTTGGCAGTGCAAGAAGCAAACCTAAGTAGCCATTTCTACATGTGAAGTTGAGTATGTTGCTGCAGGCAGCTGCTGTTCTCAAGTGCCGTGGATCCAACATCAAATGAGAGATTATGGATTAAATTTAACCAACACTCCGATGATGATTGACAATGAATCCACCATATCAATAACCAATAATCCCTGTAAAGCACAGCAAGACAAAGCACATTGATATTCGTCATCATTTCATAAGAGACTGTGCTCAAAAGAAGCTGATTCAGTTAGTCAAGGTTCCATCATTGGATAACTTGGCAGACTTGTACACAAAAGCTTTTAACAGGAATCGTTTTGAGACATTGGTTCAACTGAACGGAATGAGGAATCCAGAATAACTAGTCTTCCAAAGGAAATGTAATAGTTTAAGTCTTTCTATTCAAAATAAAAAAAAAAGGGGGGGGGGGCGTATGGCATTTATTTGCTTGTTACCTTAGGGGAATCGCCTCTAATAAAAGAACAACAGTAGTTCTTTTAGAAATTGTTTAAGTTTTTATTTGCAAAAACTTGGGAGATGATAGTACATTAGGAGAATAAGCTTAAGAATAATACCTTAAGTATTAAGTATGATGTGTTAATAGATTGCTATTAGTCACTCTAAGTTAACGATTTTAACTAGGACTTGACTTATATTTATCTTATTATACACCTATATCCACTGATAATAACCCGTCTCTTACTTCATAAGTGATAAGAATAACTAAAGTCCAGTCAGCTTCATTATACGATATATTGATAGGCAGATTATGCTAGGATTTCTGAGTGTTTAAGAAATTCTAAATGCATGTGTCTTATCTTTTGTGAGACTGCAATACCATGTATGACTCAATTCTTAATTGTTGAATGATAGTACTTCCATGCACTGTTATCTAAAACAAAAACAAAAAGATACAAAGTCTTAAAGGTTACAAGGTGAGTTATATGTCTCTAAAGAGCGTCATTTAGTAACCTCTACCTTACATATGGAAGATACAAAGTATCTAGTGTCAAGTGTAAGTTATATGCTTCTAAAGGACATCATTTAGTAACTCCTACCTTATAAATAAAGGATACAGTGTTATGTGTTGTGCTTGAGTTCCTCAGTATGTTGTATAGTGGAACACACTAGATATTGTTCATATTAACAATAAAAGGTTTGCTCAGAAATCTGTGTATAATTTGTTTATGTGGATCATAATATCGGTAATCGTCTTGATCTGTCTATGACCACTGAACATTCACCTTAGTGAATATGTTCTAAAGAAATTATAAGTTATTTTTCAATAATGTGTTATATCGTGTGGATAAAGGTAAATAAGATATAATTTTATAAATATAAGCTTATTACTAGTTAAAATTGTAATTTTATTGTGCTTATATGAATTTCATGAGGTATGAATATTAACAATCGTCTTAGACTTATTAAAAATCAATTAAGTTTAGCTTAATCTTTCTAATATGATCCCTAAGCAGATAAACTCTTAATCATTTAAGCATAGAATTTATTTTTGCTTAGTATTTTTGTTTACAGTTTGATTTTGTAAAAGTCTATTTTATTATAATTCAATAAAGTTTTGGATTGATTTATTTATTGTGTTATCCTTTGGAA